>JBAKBP010005761.1:62229-118324 GCA_037953745.1 Lithodes maja | reverse complement strand
CAAACACTCGTTGTGGCTGAGGTTGGCGTACATCTGCCCGCTGAACACTAGATCAAACAGGTCTTTCGATAACTCCAGTCTGTGAAGGAAAATTAATTGTCGTTGCCACTCGCTGAACAGTATGTCAATCATGTCCTTCGATAACCCCAGTCTCTGAAGGATAATTAAAGATAGCACCAGGCGTAAAATTAAAATGCGGTTATATTTATCATCATAGTCATATGTTCTATTGTTCATATATTTACAACATATAGATCATGATATAAGCTTAGTTTACTGTATAACTAAACTGAGTGTGGGTAGGGTTGGTATCCTGTCTTATAATGATTAATACCTCATTAAATTCAACCATCTTCAAGTTTCTTTCTTTATATTTTTTGCTCACGACAAACTTCTATAAAATGTCTTGTTTGCTTTACTCCATGCAAGGGCCGAGTTTCCTGGAGCGTTGATAGATATATATTCTAAGTGAATGCCCGCAGACAACGGAGCTGCTGAGCAAGCCTTGCCGTGACATCTCTCTCACCACGTATCTAGCTCCCTCAAAAATGTCCGCGTCTGGCAAAGGCAGAGTTTTGAGCTCGGAAGCGGTCAGATTAGACCGTTTGATGCGACAGGTGGACGCTGTTGTGCCCAGTGTGGACGGGCCTTCAAACTTCAACAACTCCAAAACTCACTTTACGCTTTCAGACCCAGTCATCCTATACCTACTTAAGAATATCCTGACAGATGAAAGTGATGTTGGTCAGGTGGCCATGATTATCCCTGCACACGTCCATAAATTTGGGAATCAAATCAACGGCTGTAACATCATGTGCTTGGAGACCAAGGATCCCTGTGAACCTCCTGTAGAAATAAAAGTTAAACATAAAATCAAACAAACTTGTATCATAGTTCAAACCTTTGCCTTCTAGCTTCAAATATTTACAATATGTATACTACATTATCAGCATCCTGAATGGCGGGATCCTTGACGGATTCTAGAGAAAAGAGTATGCAGACTTATAACACATACAATAAAGTCACTAACAGCTTCCTCTCTCTCGACCACCCCTTCTCCCTCTCAACGCTCTCGGAAAGTAGATAAGAGGTGCAGTTGTAAAGGCTTATCCCTCAATACCTTCGCCTGATCTGACATATATTGTTGAACATGTCATTCTAATGATGGCAATGTTATGAGATATATTAACCCCCAAAGTCTCTTTGTTGCTACCCAAAGGCTGAACCCCCTAACCGGATATTATTTTGTTTTTAATTAAAGTTTTTCACCTCCAAGAGAAGTGTGTAAGAGAATAATAATTATGCAGTGATGGACCCACATCGTCTTAAGAATGGAGGGTTGCTTTTTCTGACTCCCTTTCTCTCTCATGGTTAGCCCCACTGGTTTTCAGATTTAAATAAGTTCGACCCATTAGTTTGGCGATTTTTACGATTCTTTGCCCCATATTTTTGTCTATATTAAGATTTTTCGTGCCACTTAGTTGTCTATTATTTTCCTGGCAAGTGATAGCGAGCCTGTAATTTAAGACGATCCGGCTTTGGGCTGGGACATTTTTCTACCGAAAAATTTACACATTTACCCAGAAAGGCGAATCTTTGAGATGCTTTGTTAAGCTTGATTAAGTTCTAGGGAAGTAAAACATAACCAATAAATAAATAAATCGACCACTAAATAAACCCTACCCCCTTAATAATATTTGGTTCTCAGGAAGACTCCATGAAACTGTGTGATAACTTATACAGGAGGTGTTTACGACGACTGTCAAGTATGCTAAAATCTCAGAACTAATGGGGCTAAATATGAGAGAGAAGGGGGCCAGATAAATCAAACTTCCCCCTATATACCCACAATGCCTTTCTCTCGTGAGTCCATTATGTTGGCTCAGTGATTTGTGAGTAGGTAGTCTATTTTTTCCCAGCTGATAGTACATATTTATGTTACTGTCTTGGTTATTCAGCTGTTATATAGATTTTGTAGCGAAGTGTGTTGTTAATAATGAAAACTTGGCATTAATATGACTCTGAGATAGAGTAGATTCAGCCATTAAGTATCAACAGATCAGTTAAGTGATTCAATTTAGCATTATCTGAAATAGAACTAACTATAGTATTCTGAAGTAACTGGGGAGCGAGTCTTTAAGGATTTGGCTTTTCTTTTCCATATTTTAAAATAGTGTTGATAATGAATTAACCTTTAGTATTATTAGGTTGGAAGAGGAAAATTAGGTTGAGTTAAAGATATAATAGTTTAGAGTATAATTGGATAAGTTATAATGTGTTAAGGCAGTGTCGCACGAGAGCTTTTTCCGGCAACTTTTACGGGCAATTGTAGTTTGGCAGCTTTAAAATTAAAGTGTTATCAGAATTCAGCCACCAATCATAATCTACCTTCAGTCTAGTTTCCAATTCTAATGTAAAACACACTCAAAATATCACGACACAAAATCTTGCTCATCGAAAATTGCCGGAAAAATCACTTGTGTGACACTGGCTTTAGAACAGGGTATGCTAGAAATCGCTAAGCTAGTTTTATGATAAAATAATGTTTATAATTTACAACATAGTAGGCTAGATATTATTGCATATGTTAGAGCTTGTTAGATCATGATATGTTAGACAATAATATACCCTGTTCTAAATAGGTATGCTAGAAATCGTGAACCCTAGCCTCTGTAACTCAAAAAGGGCTAAAGCAAATGGGCTGTAAAGTTCCACACTTTTTCCCTGGCAGGCCCCTCCCAAATGGTTGAAATATTAGCTCGATTACTCTAGTCGTTTGTGAGTTATAGAGGTTAATTTTCAAGAGTTTTGGCCTACTTAATTTGAACTGGGCATAGTTCTGTTTTCCACCCTAATATAATTGTTGACAATTGTTATATTATTTCCAGTCCACCTTAATAGGGTAGTAATAGTTTTTTCTGGACCCCCTTCTCCCTCATGTTTAGCATATTAGCTTTGAGGTTTTAAGATGTTCGTTTCGTTAGTTTGGCGATTATGAAACATTTCGCCTCATTTTGTTGTCAATATTAATACCTTTCGTGCCGATGTTTTCCTGGCGAGCGATAGTGAGCCTCTAATTTTAGAAGGACCGAAAAATTTACACATTTATCTTGAAACGGGGTCTAAGGAGTGTTTTTCTAAGTTTGATGGAAGTCTAGCGAGGAAACTAAAACATAAATTAATCAATAAATAAATAGACCAAAAACAAAGTACTACCCCTTAAGTTGACATTTACTTATATAATGTCCACCTCCAATGTGACTATTGTGGTATCCCATATTCTTGAATAGCCAAATCAATAAATGCACTAAAGGCATTTAAGGGGGGAGGATTGGTCTTTCTGGTCTCCCTTCTCCCTCATGTTTAGCCCCATTAGATATACATTTCAGATACCAAGCTGTTCGACCCATTTGTTTGGTGATTTTAAGAACTTTCCCCCCATTTTTGTTTTAATATTTAGACCTTTCGAGCCATTTAAGTGTCTATTTATTCCTGGTGAGCGATAGCTAGCCTGTAATTTAGGAGGAACCGGCCTTTGGCCAGGAAATTTGTCAACAGAAAAATTTACAAATTTATCTTGAAAGGGGTTCTAGGGAATGTTTTCTTAAGCTCGATGTCGGTCTAGGGAGGAAACTAATAAATCAATTTATAAATAGATAAAAAAATAAGCCTATCCCCCCTTAGCTACTAAACCGCTGCCAACAATTACAGTAGGAAGATTTAGTCTTGTGACGCCAGATAATTGTAAAGTAGCCCAACTCACCCAATGCCACAGCCCAACCAACTCAATGCCACAGCCCAACCAACTCAATGCCACAGCCCAACCAACTCAATGCCACAGCCCAACCAACTCAATGCCACAGCCCAACCAACTCAATGCCACAGCCCAACCAACTCAATGCCACAGCCCAACCAACTCAATGCCACAGCCCAACCAACTCAATGCCACAGCCCAACCAACTCAATGCCACAGCCCAACCAACTCAATGCCACAGCCCAACCAACTCAATGCCACAGCCCAACCAACTCAATGCCACAGCCCAACCAACTCAATGCCACAGCCCAACCAACTCAATGCCACAGCCCAACCAACTCAATGCCACAGCCCAACCAACTCAATGCCACAGCCCAACCAACTCAATGCCACAGCCCAACCAACTCAATGCCACAGCCCAACCAACTCAATGCCACAGCCCAACCAACTCAATGCCACAGCCCAACCAACTCAATGCCACAGCCCAACCAACTCAATGCCACAGCCCAACCAACTCAATGCCACAGCCCAACCAACTCAATGCCACAGCCCAACCAACTCAATGCCACAGCCCAACCAACTCAATGCCACAGCCCAACCAACTCAATGCCACAGCCCAACCAACTCAATGCCACAGCCCAACCAACTCAATGCCACAGCCCAACCAACTCAATGCCACAGCCCAACCAACTCAATGCCACAGCCCAACCAACTCAATGCCACAGCCCAACCAACTCAATGCCACAGCCCAACCAACTCAATGCCACAGCCCAACCAACTCAATGCCACAGCCCAACCAACTCAATGCCACAGCCCAACCAACTCAATGCCACAGCCCAACCAACTCAATGCCACAGCCCAACCAACTCAATGCCACAGCCCAACCAACTCAATGCCACAGCCCAACCAACTCAATGCCACAGCCCAACCAACTCAATGCCACAGCCCAACCAACTCAATGCCACAGCCCAACCAACTCAATGCCACAGCCCAACCAACTCAATGCCACAGCCCAACCAACTCAATGCCACAGCCCAACCAACTCAATGCCACAGCCCAACCAACTCAATGCCACAGCCCAACCAACTCAATGCCACAGCCCAACCAACTCAATGCCACAGCCCAACCAACTCAATGCCACAGCCCAACCAACTCAATGCCACAGCCCAACCAACTCAATGCCACAGCCCAACCAACTCAATGCCACAGCCCAACCAACTCAATGCCACAGCCCAACCAACTCAATGCCACAGCCCAACCAACTCAATGCCACAGCCCAACCAACTCAATGCCACAGCCCAACCAACTCAATGCCACAGCCCAACCAACTCAATGCCACAGCCCAACCAACTCAATGCCACAGCCCAACCAACTCAATGCCACAGCCCAACCAACTCAATGCCACAGCCCAACCAACTCAATGCCACAGCCCAACCAACTCAATGCCACAGCCCAACCAACTCAATGCCACAGCCCAACCAACTCAATGCCACAGCCCAACCAACTCAATGCCACAGCCCAACCAACTCAATGCCACAGCCCAACCAACTCAATGCCACAGCCCAACCAACTCAATGCCACAGCCCAACCAACTCAATGCCACAGCCCAACCAACTCAATGCCACAGCCCAACCAACTCAATGCCACAGCCCAACCAACTCAATGCCACAGCCCAACCAACTCAATGCCACAGCCCAACCAACTCAATGCCACAGCCCAACCAACTCAATGCCACAGCCCAACCAACTCAATGCCACAGCCCAACCAACTCAATGCCACAGCCCAACCAACTCAATGCCACAGCCCAACCAACTCAATGCCACAGCCCAACCAACTCAATGCCACAGCCCAACCAACTCAATGCCACAGCCCAACCAACTCAATGCCACAGCCCAACCAACTCAATGCCACAGCCCAACCAACTCAATGCCACAGCCCAACCAACTCAATGCCACAGCCCAACCAACTCAATGCCACAGCCCAACCAACTCAATGCCACAGCCCAACCAACTCAATGCCACAGCCCAACCAACTCAATGCCACAGCCCAACCAACTCAATGCCACAGCCCAACCAACTCAATGCCACAGCCCAACCAACTCAATGCCACAGCCCAACCAACTCAATGCCACAGCCCAACCAACTCAATGCCACAGCCCAACCAACTCAATGCCACAGCCCAACCAACTCAATGCCACAGCCCAACCAACTCAATGCCACAGCCCAACCAACTCAATGCCACAGCCCAACCAACTCAATGCCACAGCCCAACCAACTCAATGCCACAGCCCAACCAACTCAATGCCACAGCCCAACCAACTCAATGCCACAGCCCAACCAACTCAATGCCACAGCCCAACCAACTCAATGCCACAGCCCAACCAACTCAATGCCACAGCCCAACCAACTCAATGCCACAGCCCAACCAACTCAATGCCACAGCCCAACCAACTCAATGCCACAGCCCAACCAACTCAATGCCACAGCCCAACCAACTCAATGCCACAGCCCAACCAACTCAATGCCACAGCCCAACCAACTCAATGCCACAGCCCAACCAACTCAATGCCACAGCCCAACCAACTCAATGCCACAGCCCAACCAACTCAATGCCACAGCCCAACCAACTCAATGCCACAGCCCAACCAACTCAATGCCACAGCCCAACCAACTCAATGCCACAGCCCAACCAACTCAATGCCACAGCCCAACCAACTCAATGCCACAGCCCAACCAACTCAATGCCACAGCCCAACCAACTCAATGCCACAGCCCAACCAACTCAATGCCACAGCCCAACCAACTCAATGCCACAGCCCAACCAACTCAATGCCACAGCCCAACCAACTCAATGCCACAGCCCAACCAACTCAATGCCACAGCCCAACCAACTCAATGCCACAGCCCAACCAACTCAATGCCACAGCCCAACCAACTCAATGCCACAGCCCAACCAACTCAATGCCACAGCCCAACCAACTCAATGCCACAGCCCAACCAACTCAATGCCACAGCCCAACCAACTCAATGCCACAGCCCAACCAACTCAATGCCACAGCCCAACCAACTCAATGCCACAGCCCAACCAACTCAATGCCACAGCCCAACCAACTCAATGCCACAGCCCAACCAACTCAATGCCACAGCCCAACCAACTCAATGCCACAGCCCAACCAACTCAATGCCACAGCCCAACCAACTCAATGCCACAGCCCAACCAACTCAATGCCACAGCCCAACCAACTCAATGCCACAGCCCAACCAACTCAATGCCACAGCCCAACCAACTCAATGCCACAGCCCAACCAACTCAATGCCACAGCCCAACCAACTCAATGCCACAGCCCAACCAACTCAATGCCACAGCCCAACCAACTCAATGCCACAGCCCAACCAACTCAATGCCACAGCCCAACCAACTCAATGCCACAGCCCAACCAACTCAATGCCACAGCCCAACCAACTCAATGCCACAGCCCAACCAACTCAATGCCACAGCCCAACCAACTCAATGCCACAGCCCAACCAACTCAATGCCACAGCCCAACTAACTCAATGCCACAGCCCAACTAACTCAATGCCACAGCCCAACTAACTCAATGCCACAGCCCAACTAACTCAATGCCACAGCCCAACTAACTCAATGCCACAGCCCAACTAACTCAATGCCACAGCCCAACTAACTCAATGCCACAGCCCAACTAACCAATTGCCACAGCCCAACTAACTCAATGCCACAGCCCAACTAACCCTATGCCACATCCCAACTAACCCAATGCCACAGCCCAACTAACTCAATGCCACAGCCCAACTAACCCTATGCCACAGCCCAAATTACCCAATGCCACAGCCCAACTAACCCAATGCCACAGCCCAACTAACCCAATGCCACAGCCCAACTAACCCAATGCCACAGCCCAACTAACCCAATGCCACAGCCCAACTAACCCAATACCACAGCCCAACTAACCCAATGAGGCAGCCCAACTAACCCTATGCCACAGCCCAACTAACTCAATGCCACAGCCCAACTAACCCTATGCCACATCCCAACTAACCCAAGGCCACAACCCAACTAACCCAAGGCCACAGCTCAACTAACCCAAAGCCACAGCCCAACTAACCCAATGCCACAGCCCAACTAACTCAATACCACAGCCCAACTATCCCAATGCCACAGCCCAAATAACTCAATGCCACAGCCCAACTAACCCAATGCCACAGCCCAACTAACCCAATGCCACAGCCCAACTAACCCAATGCCACAGCCCAACTAACCCAATGCCACAGCCCAACTTACCCAATGCCAGAGCCCAACTAACCCAATGCCACAGCCCAACTAACCCAATGCCACAGCCCAACTAACCCAATGCCACAGCCCAACTAACCCAATACCACAGCCCAACTAACCCAATACCACAGCCCAACTAACTCAATGCCACAGCCCAACTAACCCAATGCCACAGCCCAACTAACCCAATGCCACAGCCCAACTAACCCAATGCCACAGCCCAACTAACCCAATGCCACAGCCCAACTAATTCAATACCACAGCCCAAGTATCCCAATGCCACAGCCCAAGTAACCCAATGCCACAGCCCAAGTAACCCAATGCCACAGCCCAAGTAACCCAATGCCACAGCCCAACTAACCCAATGCCACAGCCCAAATAACACAATGCCACAGCCAAACTAACCCAATGCCACAGCCAAACTAACTCAATGCCACAGCCCAACTAACCAAATGCCACAGCCCAACTAACCCAATGCCACAGCCCAACTAACCCAATGCCACAGCCCAACTAACTCAATACCACAGCCCAACCAACCCAATGAGGCAGCCCAACTAACCCTATGCCGCAGCCCAACTATCCCAATACCACAGCCCAACTAACTCAATGCCACAGCCCAACTAACCCAATGCCACAGCCCATCTAACCCAATGCCACAGCCCATCTAACCCAATACCACAGCCCAACTAACCCAATGCCACAGTCCAACTCACTCAATACCACAGCCCAACTAACCCAATGCCACAGCCCAACTATCCCAATACCACAGCCCAACTAACTCAATGCCACAGCCCAACTAACCCAATGCCACAGCCCAACTAACTCAATAGCACAGCCCAACTTACCCAATGCCAGAGCCCAACTAACCCAATGCCACAGCCCAACTAACCCAATGCCACAGCCCAACTAACCCAATGCCACAGCCCAACTAACCCAATGCCACAGCCCAACTAACCCAATGCCACAGCCCAACTAACCCAATGCCACAGCCCAACTAACCCAATGCCACAGCCCAACTAACTCAATGCCACAGCCCAACTAACTCAATGCCACAGCCCAACTAACCCAATGCCACAGCCCAACTAACCCAATGCCACAGCCCAACTAACTCAATGCCACAGCCCAACTAACTCAATGCCACAGCCCAACTAACCCTATGCCACATCCCAACTAACCCAAGGCCACAACCCAACTAACCCAAGGCCACAGCTCAACTAACCCAAAGCCACAGCCCAACTAACCCAATGCCACAGCCCAACTAACTCAATACCACAGCCCAACTATCCCAATGCCACAGCCCAAATAACTCAATGCCACAGCCCAACTAACCCAATGCCACAGCCCAACTAACCCAATGCCACAGCCCAACTAACCCAATGCCACAGCCCAACTAACCCAATGCCACAGCCCAACTTACCCAATGCCAGAGCCCAACTAACCCAATGCCACAGCCCAACTAACCCAATGCCACAGCCCAACTAACCCAATGCCACAGCCCAACTAACCCAATACCACAGCCCAACTAACCCAATACCACAGCCCAACTAACTCAATGCCACAGCCCAACTAACCCAATGCCACAGCCCAACTAACCCAATGCCACAGCCCAACTAACCCAATGCCACAGCCCAACTAACCCAATGCCACAGCCCAACTAATTCAATACCACAGCCCAAGTATCCCAATGCCACAGCCCAAGTAACCCAATGCCACAGCCCAAGTAACCCAATGCCACAGCCCAAGTAACCCAATGCCACAGCCCAACTAACCCAATGCCACAGCCCAAATAACACAATGCCACAGCCAAACTAACCCAATGCCACAGCCAAACTAACTCAATGCCACAGCCCAACTAACCAAATGCCACAGCCCAACTAACCCAATGCCACAGCCCAACTAACCCAATGCCACAGCCCAACTAACTCAATACCACAGCCCAACCAACCCAATGAGGCAGCCCAACTAACCCTATGCCGCAGCCCAACTATCCCAATACCACAGCCCAACTAACTCAATGCCACAGCCCAACTAACCCAATGCCACAGCCCATCTAACCCAATGCCACAGCCCATCTAACCCAATACCACAGCCCAACTAACCCAATGCCACAGTCCAACTCACTCAATACCACAGCCCAACTAACCCAATGCCACAGCCCAACTATCCCAATACCACAGCCCAACTAACTCAATGCCACAGCCCAACTAACCCAATGCCACAGCCCAACTAACTCAATAGCACAGCCCAACTTACCCAATGCCAGAGCCCAACTAACCCAATGCCACAGCCCAACTAACCCAATGCCACAGCCCAACTAACCCAATGCCACAGCCCAACTAACCCAATGCCACAGCCCAACTAACCCAATGCCACAGCCCAACTAACCCAATGCCACAGCCCAACTAACCCAATGCCACAGCCCAACTAACTCAATGCCACAGCCCAACTAACTCAATGCCACAGCCCAACTAACCCAATGCCACAGCCCAACTAACCCAATGCCACAGCCCAACTAATTCAATACCACAGCCCAACTAACCAAATGCCACAGCCCAAGTATCCCAATGCCACAGCCCAACTAACCCAATGCCACAGCCCAACTACCCCAATGCCACAGCCCAAATAACTCAATGCCACAGCCCAAATAACTCAATGCCACAGCCCAAATAACTCAATGCCACAGCCAAACTAACCCAATGCCACAGCCAAACTAACTCAATGCCACAGCCCAACTAACCCAATGCCACAGCCCAACTAACCCAATGCCACAGCCCAACTAACTCAATACCACAGCCCAACCAACCCAATGAGGCAGCCCAACTAACCCTATGCCGCAGCCCAACTATCCCAATACCACAGCCCAACTAACTCAATGCCACAGCCCAACTAACCCAATACCACAGCCCATCTAACCCAATGCCACAGCCCAACTAACCCAATACCACAGCCCAACTAACCCAATGCCACAGTCCAACTAACCCAATACCACAGCCCAACTAACCCAATGCCACAGTCCAACTCACTCAATACCACAGCCCAACTAACCCAATGCCGCAGCCCAACTATCCCAATACCACAGCCCAACTAACCCAATGCCACAGCCCAACTAACCCAATGCCACAGCCCAACTAACCCAATGCCACAGCCCATCCAACTCAATGCCACAGCCCATCCAACTCAATGCCACAGTCCATCCAACTCAATGCCACAGTCCATCCAACTCAATGCCACAGTCCATCCAACTCAATGCCACAGTCCATCCAACTCAATGCCACAGTCCATCCAACTCAATGCCACAGCCCAACTAGCCCAATGCCACAGCCCAACTAACCCAATGCCACAGCCCAACTAACCCAATGCCACAGTCAAACTCACTCAATACCACAGCCCAACTAACCCAATGCCGCAGCCCAACTATCCCAATACCACAGCCCAACTAACTCAATGCCACAGTCCAACTAACTCAATGCCACAGTCCAACTCACCCAATACCACAGCCCAACTAACCCAATACCACAGCCCAACTAACCCAATGCCACAGCCCAACTAACCCAATGCCACAGCTCAATTAACCTAATGCCACAGCCCATCTAACCCAATGCCACAGCCCAACTAACCCAATGCCACAGCCCAACTAACCCAATGCCACAGCCCAACTAAACCAATGCCACAGCCCAACTAAACCAATGCCACAGCCCAACTAACCCAATGCCACAGCCCAACTCGAGGACTGATGCACCAGTGAAGGGAGGCAGGTAGTCCAACAGTTCCTCTCTGTCATCACTATACAGGCGAGGGTCGTCGCTGAGAACCATACTTTCCGGACCGGCCACCTTCTTGGACCAAACATTCCACCGTTGTTCTTCCATAGTTACGTCACCTGTTAATCTCTTGTCTGATACTGTAAATAAATCATGGATTACACACGGTGTGAAGACAAATTTGTTTTAAGTCAGGCAGTCAGTCAGTCCGTAGCCAGCCCTTTCTCCCACAAGGGGTAGGGAGTTTCAGAAAGTTATACGAGGAAGGAAAAAGAGGTGACAGGAGAAGAACACAAAATTTAACAGTAGAACTATGATATTAGTTTTTAATTTTATTACTATGTTTAACAGTGTCTGAACTTTAGAGGCTGTTAAACACAGTAACAATTTATTTCTATTCACTTTAGACTAGTCTTTAGAATAATTAGACTAAACGTTTTTACATAATTATTCGGTGAAAACAATAATGGGCTAATCACTGCATTGACATATATTCCGCATATGTTCATACCATAAAACATGTTACCTCCACAATATAAATCAATATACATTATACCTCAACATTTGCATAATTATTACGTGTGCAACTGCGTTTTTAACGAACCGAGGTGATTATTTTGTTGTGGCACAGTAAAGTGTCTACTCCTACGCTGATGACCTTACATTATTAGGTCCGTGCGAAGCAGGACCTCTAGTCGGTAGTCGCCACTCATGTCGTGGTTGTTCTTGTTGTTGTTGTTTTAGTTAGGGCGATCGACATAAAAAAGGGTTTTTTCTCAGTTATTACTGAACCAAAATTAAATATTTTTCACAGCATATACACTGATCTATCCTCTAGGCAGTAATAGAGCCATGTTTTCATATTTCGGCCTTGGTGCCCCTCAAATCGCCACCTTCTGCAGTAGGATAACATTTATAAATAATTGCCATTTCTCGGTTATTACTGAACCAAAATTAATGACCTTATACATGCATATAAATGATCTATCGTCTAGGCCATAACCGAGCCCTTTTTAAAATTCCTGCCAGGGCACCCCCCAAATAGCCGCCTTCATCATTAGTGCGACACTTTATTACTAACTAAATTTCAAGAGCTTACACATGCATATACTGTAATATATTCTCTAGGCCGTAACGGAGCCCTTTTCTTAAATTTCGTTCTGGGCGCCCCACTAATCGGCACCTTATGCAATAGTAGTGAACAATGAAATGGCCACCTGTTTGCATAGACTCTTGCTTATTGATCAGGCTTTAAGAGGGCACTTTTAAAATACTTCGCCCTTGGCGGTTAACTTTAGGGCCCCTTCTACAGGAGTAGATGGAAAATGTATTCGGCTGTCTTTTAGAGTCTTTGCTTTGCTAATTTCATTCACATGCATACGGTAGCGTGATCAATTCCCTGACCATAACGGAGTTATGGCTCGCTTGGTGTAGTGACTAGCGTCTCGGACTTCCACCCAGAAGGCCCGGGTTCGCGCCCACGCTCGGCGCATTAAAGATTTTTCACAAGCACCGAGTCGTTACCATCCCTCATGAGCAAAGGGATGGGATAGTAGTACAGGACCCCAATGGAAATACGCCTAATCGGCCTTATTGAGCTATCCTTAGCTAGCTTAGCATGCGCTAGCTTTAAGAACTATTATTATTATTATTATTATTATAATTAATAAAGCTGAAGGCCAGATAGGATATGTAGCAAGGAAGAAGTCTTTTAATTGTGGAGGTGATTAATTGGTAGAGTGAGTACCTCCGCCACCGTAGACGTCTCACAAAGTTATGAACCAATGTTCACGAAACTTGGTGGGTAAATAGGGTATGCACCAAGAGAGAAGCAATTAAATTGAAGAGGCAGTCGGTAGCGCGCATACCTCCACCAGCTTAGGAGGTACGGTACGTGCTTTCCAAAGTGACCCTCATAGTTACCTCCGCCAACGAGGTTGGACGGAAGTTATGTTCTTGCCTCTGATTGTCTATAAACAAAAATATCTTAATAGTTATGAACCGATGACCACGAAATTTGGTGAGCAAATAGAATATGCTCAATGTAAAAAGTTATTAAATATTGGAGATGATGAATAGAGCATATACCTCCACTAGCGTAGACGACTCAGGTTTGTAATATTTCATTAATCGATTTTAGGAGTAGAGTTGGTTGTTGGATAGAACATAATAATTGATATTGGTTCAGGAGTAATTTATCGAGAGGCCTTCCCTAGTGGTTAAGGCCCCATTAATTGCTCTTTCCATTCACATATGCATAGCCTACGTGAGTTGCAGTTGGGATACGTGTACATGCTTAGATTGATATGCAGCATTCGAAGTTGCATAATAAATCATAGGCAGTGTCCACCATTCTTTAACTGCCTTCGTGGTGTAATGCATAAGGTGTTTATATTCGGTGTGAGCGTCCTGGGTTCGAATCCACGGACTGCCACATGTGTTTGTATTATTTCATTAATCGATTTTAGGAGTAGAGTTGGTTGTTGGATAGAACATAATAGTTATGAACATATGACCACAACATTTGGTGAGCAAATAGAATATGCTCAATGTAAAAAGTTATTAAATATTGGAGATGATGAATAGAGCATATACCTCCACTAGCGTAGACGGCTCTCAAAGATATCAACTGATTTTCACAAAATTTGGCCGCACGTAACTCTAGTCCAGCCTGGACTTGTACTCATTGTTGTTGTTGCTGTTGTTGGGCTGATCGATATTGAAAAGTGCTATTTCTCGGTTATTACTGAACCAAATTTAAGTATTTTGTACATGCATATATGCTGATCTATCCTCGAGGCCGTAACGGAGCCCATTTTTAAATAAATTCGGCCTGGGCACCCCTCAAAACGCCACCTTCTGCAGAAGGGCGACATATATAAATAATTGCCATAATAATTTCGGTTAATACTGAACTAAATTTAATGACCTTACACGTGCATATAAATGACCTATCAGAGTCTAGGCCATAACTGAGCCCTTTGTTTCAATTCCTGCCTGAGCGCCCCCCAAATAGCCTCCTTCTGCAGTAGTGCGACGCTTATCAAAATTTGTTATTTCTCTGTTATTACTGAACCAAATGTTATGAGCTAACACATGCATATACTCTAACATATTCTCTAGGCCGTAATGGAGCCCTTTTCTTTAAACAAAATCAGGGCACCCCGCTAATCGACGCCTCTTGCAGTAGTAGTAACACATTTTATTGCCACCTGTTTGAAAATTCCTAAGGCATATTTCATAAAACTCTTTATGCATAGACTCTTGCTTATTGATCAGGATTTAAGAAGATACTTTTAAAATACTTTGCCCTTGGCGGTTAACTTTAGGGCTCCTTCTATATAAGTAGATGGACAATTTAATAGGCTGTCTTTTGGGGGCTTTGCTTTGCTAATTTCATTCACATGCATACTGTACCGTGATTTATTCCCTGACCATAACTGAGTCCAATCTCCAACTTTATCCCAGGGCGGCTCGCTACGGTCTCGACCCTTCTACAGGAGTGACGAAAAATGAGAGGATATTTCTATGTGATTAATGAACCACACATATAATTTACATAAATATACTTTCAATAAATAATTGGATCAAACATGTCTGCCATGGCGCCGTACCACAGGAGTGACTGAAATTGAAAACAGTTATAGTTTGGGAATAGCACTAATTTTTACTTTAAAATTTACATAATATCATCTATTTTTGGCTGCGTGTGTTCTTGTCCTTCATATATATATATAGTGTTGTATTATAAAGATTTGGAGCAGAAATTAGTATTTACCCATTTTCCAACTATCTAATAACACCGCCCCCGGAAATCCTTTTTACTAGTTTTTTTTCTTGATATACAGTGTTGTTTTAATTAGCCTAACCTAACAACCTTACCTAACCTATCCTAGTAGAATGGGTGGGGGCTGCCGCCCCACCCCACCCCCGCATAACTAGTAAAGGGGCTGTCGGGGGTATTTACATTGTTTTACCAAAATGTTAATCTATTTTGTCAGTAGGGGACCAAAAACTCATTATGGTACTTATTTATGAGACAACCACACATGTTTTTGTTCAACATATTAAAAATTGCTTCAACCCTCTGTAAAACAATAACAAAGATACTAACAATATGTCTACCTACTGTAATGTTTTTGTCAAACTGTCCTATAGACGGCACACAGTTTAGCCGAGCAGGGGATGGGGAGTGGCAGTGCCGTACGTAGGGAGAGTATTTTTGTTTGCTTATATATCTCCCTTACAATAAATTTCTGCTCTTAATGACATATATAGCAATGATGTATATGCTCTACCGGATCTAATAGGCATAAAAAGATATGAGGTAACTGTTGGTGCTAAAGATCAGTAATACCTCAAATTTTGCCCAGGGTGCCCCGCCGCTGTTGCTGCCCTTCTGCAGGAGTGACAGAAAATGGGATCCGGTGGTAATTAATTAAATTTCGTACAATGGCACTTTATTTTAATTACCTCCGCTAATGAAGTTGGAGAAAGTTATGTTTTTGCCTCAATTTGTTTGACCGTTTGTATATGTGTTTCTCTGTAAACAAGATAAGCCTATCAAAAAGCTATGAACAGATTGTCACGAAAATTGGAGGCCAGAGAGTATAATTATGCACCAAGGAAGAAGTCGTTTAATTGTGGAAGTGATTGGTAGAGCGCATACCTCCGCCACCGTAGACGGCTCACAAAGCTATGAACCAATGTTCATGAAACTTGGTTGGCAGATAGGGTAGCAGCAAGGGAGAAGCAATTAAATTAAAGAGGCAGTCGGTAGAGTGCATACCTCCGCCGGATTAGGAGGAGGTACGGTACGTGCTTTCCAGAGTGACCCTCATAGTTATCTCCGCCAACGAAGTTGGACAAAGTTTATGTTTTTGCCTCCGTTTGTCTGATTGTCTGTAAAAAAAATCTCAAAAGTTATGAACCGATGACCACTTAATTTGGTGAGCAGATAGCAGTGATTAAATATTAGAGACGATCAATAGAGCGCATACCTCCGCCAGCTTAGGCGGCTCTCAAAGTTAAGAACCAATTTTCACGAAATTTGGTACGGTACCGGTATATATTATTATTGAACCAAATTTAAAGATGTTGAGCGTTACTTGAAAAGTAGACAGAATAGATAATAAACACCATCTGAGGAAGAGCACTTTATTGACAACATTTCGCATATAGCTTCATCAGGTCACTGATGAAGCTATCTGCGAAACTTTGTCAATATAGTGCTCATCCTCATATGGAGTTTATTATCCAAATGTAATGATTTTCCACATGTATATTCTCTAATTTATCTTCTAGGTCGTATCGGAGCCAATTTTGTTGAAATTTCATCCCGAGCGTGGTGCCACGCGCCTCTGAGTTAACATGACTACACAAACTTATAGTACAGCTTGGACTTGTTCATTTAGATTTCCACAGCGACCCAACATGCAGTTACTTCATAACTCGTGATGAGACCATAGCACACCTATCTTCTGATCTATCAACTACTTCCAATTGGGACAGAAATATCCTTGTTGCTTTCAAAATTCACTTTCTCAATCTATCTACCAGTCACAATCTTCGACACACCTATGCCTTACTCTTCAATAACTCACAAATCTCCCCTTCGTCTTCTCTCAATGTTTTTGGCTTCCCTTTTTCCTCTGATCTTTCACATATTACCACTCTTCCTTCAAACAGCTTCCCAGACAATAGGAGTGTTCAACTGTCTCCGTAGATTCTTTACCCCCGCACAGATCTTTGTTCCGTATAGGGGTACTGTGCGCAAATATATCAAGTACTTCTGAGATAGGTTTTGTCGTAGGGAACCGAAGTCTTAGGATGAACAGAAGGATAAGGGATATGACGAACAATTGACATTTTACTTCTTAAATTTTGTCCAGTTTAAGGTTTAAGGGTGAAAGGTGGGTTTTTGTAAGTGCGTATGGACCAGGAAGTGAAAGAGTTAGACGAGGTAGAGGGTTTCTGGGAGGATTGAGATTGTCTACAAGGGTTTGATGAAAATGCAAATGTTATAGTTTTAGGGGACCTAAATGCTAGGGTAGGAAATGAAGCTGTTGAGGGAGTCCTCTGTAGTTTTGGTGTGGATGGTGTAAACGAGAGTGGAGAAAGACTGAAAAATGTATGTGAAGAGTGTAGATTGAGTGTAGGTAATAAGTTCTTCAAAAAAAGGTGTATACACAAGTACACCTGGCATAGACTTGTGAGGGGAGAGATTGTAGAGAGGGCATTGATGGATTATGTGCTGGTGACAAGGGAAAGATTGTGTAGACTGCTGGATGTGAATGTGATGAGAGGTGAGGCGGAGGGTATGTCAGATCACTACCTGGTGGAGGGAAAGCTAAGAGTTAAGAGTTACAGGAGAATAAGAGACAAGCGTGAAGTAAGAGAGGTAATACAAGTTAGTGAGTTAGAGAAGAGTGAAAAAGAGAGAGTACAAGGAAAGACTAAATGAAAAGTGGATGGAAGTGAGAAGTAGAGGTTGAATGGCAACAGTTTAAGGAAGGAGTGAAAGCAAGTGCAGAGGTAGTATGCGGCAAAAGGAAAGTAGGAGGCAGAGGTATCAGGAAGGGAAGCGAGTGGTGGAATGATATGGTGAGAAAGGCAGTTGAGGAGAAGAGACAGTTTTGAGAGAGTTTTACAGGATGGTAGTGTTGAGGTATGGGAGAGGTACAAGGAGAGAGGCAAAACGGAAAATTAGAGATGCGAAAAAAGATGCAAACGAAAGGTGGGGTCAAAGGCTGAGTGAGAATTTTGAAGAACGAAAGAAGATGTTCTGGAAGGAGGTAAATAAAGTAAGGAAAGGAGGACAAAAGACGGAAGAGTCAGTGAAAGATGAAAATGGAGAATTACTAGTGGAATCAGTTGAAGTGAGGAAAAGATATGCCAAGTATTTTTAATCTTTGTTAAATACAAGAGATGGAAGAGAAGCAGTGATTGAAGCAGAGGTGGATGGAGATAGGTTACCCAGGCCACCCAGGTGGCAGGGATTGAATGAAAGGATTGAGGAAAATGAGGTGAAAGAAGCAGTGAAACAAATGAGAGCGGGAAAAGCAGAAGGTTTGGATGATATTGCTGTGGAGTGTACAAAGAAGTGTGGAGATGTGAGAATAGATTGGTTGGTGAGACTTTTCAATGTGCGCTTTGCTGTGTCAATGGTACCAATAGACTGGAAGAGTGCATGTATTGTGCCGTTGTACAAGGGGAAGGGAGATCGGCAGGAGTGTTCAAGTTATAGAGGTATTAGTTTATTGTCAGTGGTTGGAAAGTTGTATGGCAGGGTGTTGATAGAGGATAATAAAGTGTACGGAAGTTGCAATAGGAGAAGAACAGTGCGGGTTTAGGAGGGGAAGAGGGTGCGTGGATCAGATGTTTGCAGTAAGACAGTTATGCGAGAAGTATTTAGAGAAGCATAAGGAGATATTTTGGGCTTTTATGGACTTGGAAAAAGCGTATGATCGTGTGGACCGTGAAGCAATGTGGAAGGTGTTAAGGATTTATGAAATAGGAGGAAATTTGTTAGAAGCAGTTAAGAGTTTTTATGAAGGGAGCAGAGCATGTGTGAGAGTAGGAAATGGTGAGTTGAGTGAATGGTTGGAGATAAAGGTAGGTTTGCAACAGGGTTGTGTAATGTCACCATGGCTGTTTAATATGTTTATGGATGGTGTGGTGAGGGAGGTGAAAAGGAGAACTATGGGAAGAGGATTGGGTTTAGTAGGAAAGAATGGTAGAGATTGGGAGTTGAATCAGTTTCTGTTCACTGATGACCCAGCATTGGTGGCGGATTCTGATGAGAAACTGCAGCGGGTAGTCAAAGAGTTTGGTGTGGTTTGTGGAAGGAGGAAACTGAAGGTGAACATCAATAAAAGTAAAGTAATGGTGTGTAATAGGAGAGAGCCTTCTGCGTGTCGTAAGAGGCGACTAAAGAGGTTGGGTCGGTGGGCTTGCGACCCCCACCCGGAAAAAATATCTAAGCAAAAAAAAACGAACGAACAGCCTCGGATGCGGACGGAACCAACGTTGACGAACCACGACCGACTAAGGACATGCCTTCGGACATTCTGAGAATGGCTACATGGAATGTTAGTGGCATGAATGATGGCACAAAAGAGAGAGGTTCTGGAAGTGTTAGTGAATGCCAGGCTGGATGTATGTGGAATGACAGAGACCAAATGGAAAGGTTCAGATGTGAGAGAGTGGGAGTGTGGAATGGGTGTGTGTGCTGGAGTGAGTGAAGGAACAGCGAGAGAAGGTGCATGTTTGTTTGTAAGTAGCAAATGGAAGGAATGTGTAAGAGAGTATGGGTCTGTGGGTTCAAGGATTGTGTGGGTGAGAATGAAAGTAGGAATACAAACGTGGGTGATTGTATGCGTGTATGCCCCGACAGAGGATATACTTGAAAGAAAGAAAGAGGAGTTCTGGATGAATGTGGAGGCGTGCCTGGAGAAGTTTGACAAGAACGAAAGAATATTTCTGATTGGGGATATGAATGGTAAGGTGGGTGATAGGAAAGTTGAGGGAGTGGTGGGAGGGTGGGGGGTACCATCAGAGGTGAATGGGAATGGTAGTGCACTTGTGGACGTATGTGTGGGGAGGAGGCTGTGGATAGCCAACACCTTCTTCCGACACAGAATGATCCACAGGTACACGTGGAAACGGATGTTGACGATGAAGGAGAAGACAGTGGTGGAACGAAAGTCATTGATTGATTATGTATGTGTGGATGAACGAATGAAGAAATCTGTGATGGATGCTAGGGTGTATAGGGGTATTGGAGGGGGTCTGTCTGATCATTATGTAGTGGTAGCTAAGGTTAGGATACAAAAGAAGTGGGTGAGGAGAGCGGGAGGGAGGCGAGAGGAGGGTGGAATGGTGAGGAGGGTGGAGAGGTTGCAGGAGGAGGAAGTCAGGGAGGAGTACAGGAGAGCAGTGGAAAGACTACTAGGTGGGTTCGACCTGGAAGTTATGGAGGAAGTGGAGGAGATGAGCAAGGTGTTTAAGGATGAGATCTGTGCAGCATGTGAGGAGGTGTGTGGAGTGAGGAGAAGAGGGAGGGGAGTGAAAGGTACAGCATGGTGGACAGAAGAGGTAAGAATAGCTGTGGAAGAAAAGAAGAAAGCATATAGAGAGTGGTTGGGTAGTAGAGGGAATGAAGATTCCGAGAGACAGAAACGAGCGAGGTACGTGGAGAGTAGGAGGGTGGTGAAGAGAGTAGTGAAGGAAAGTAAGAGAAGAGTAGATGAGGAATTTGGAAGGAATCTGAGTGTAAAATGGAGGGAGAGTAAGAAACTGTTCTGGAAAGAAGTCAAGAAAGTTAGGGAAGGTAGCAAGGGAAACAGTAAGGGTGTGAAAGATAAGAATGGGAGAATGCTAGCCGAGAAGCAAGAGAGAGTCGAAAGATGGAGGGAGTACTTCAGTGAGTTGCTAAATGAAAGGAATGAAGAGCCAGCAAACATAGCTGGATATGGTATGGGAGGGAGAAGAAGAGAGGTAGTGGAGGAGGAGGTGGGGATCAGGAGGTCAGAAGTGTGGGAAGCCATGAAAAGAGTGAAGTTGGGGAAAGCACCAGGAACAGATGGAGTGTGTGGGGAAATGTTGAGGTATGGTGGTGAGATAGTGATAGAATGGGTATGGAAAATGTGCAAACTAGCATGGGAGAAGGGGAGTGCACCCGATGACTGGAAGACTGGCATAATAGTCCCCCTATATAAGGGCAAAGGGGAAAGAGGAGTGTGTGGTAACCACCGAGGAATATGTCTTCTAAGCGTGGTAGGGAAGGTATACAGTAGGGTAGTGATTGAGAGAGTGAGAGTGAGAACGGAGAAATGGATAGGCGACGAGCAGGGAGGCTTTAGGAAGGGAAGAGGATGTGTAGATCAGATTTTTACCCTGAATTGTGTTGTGGAGAAGTATCTGGAGAAGAAACAAAAGGTGTATGTTGCCTTTATGGACTTGGAGAAGGCCTATGACAGAGTGGATAGAGAAGGTTTGTGGAAAGTACTTAGAATATACGGAGTAGAGGGCAAGTTGCTGAAAGCAGTGAAGAGCATGTATGAGGGTGCAAAGGCGGCAGTACGTGTGGAGAGTGAGCAGAGCGAGTTCTTTGACCTGAATGTTGGTTTGAAACAGGGGTGTGTGATGTCCCCGTGGTTGTTTACTGTATATATGGATGGAGTTATGAAAGAAATACTATCAAGAGCAGTGGATGTTGGTGTATCGCTGAAAAGGGAGGGAATTGAGTGGAAGCTACCTATACTGCTGTTTTGCGGATGATACAGTTCTGATGAAGTGATAATGAATGGGAGTTGCAGGATCTGGTAAATGAGTTTTGGAACAGTGTGCGAAAAACGGAATTTGAAGGTAAATACGGGGAAGAGCAAGGTTATGGTCTTCGAAAGGGGGTGAAGTCACAGAGTGTGAGGTGAAGCTGAACGGTCAGGCTATGGAGATCGTCAACTCTTTTAAGTATCTGGGCAGTGTGTTGAGTAAAGATGGGACTATGGATGAAGAGGTGCGAGAGAGGGTACAACAGGGGAAGAGGGTTGTAGGAACGCTAAAAGCAGTAACAAGAAATAGGGTGGTCAGTATGGAAGTGAAGAAGTCCTTGCATGACAGTGTGGTAATCCCGACACTGACTTACGGAAGCGAAGCATGGACGTTGGTTGAGAGACTCAGACCAAGAGTGAGAGCAGTGGAAATGAATTACTTAAGGAGTGCGTGCGGAATTACATGGAGGGATAGACAGACTAATGAGGAAGTAAGAAGGAGGTGTGGTGTGGAGGTAGATGTGCTGGAAAGTGTGAAAAGGAACAACTTGAGATGGTTCGGCCATATGGAACGTATGGAAAGCGAGAGAATGACTAAGAGGGTGTACGAGAGCGAGGTGGAGGGACAGAGGGGGAGAGGTAGACCGAATATGAGGTGGAAGGATGGAGTGAGGAACTACATGAATGAAGGCGGTGCTGGTTGGGGGGAGGGGCGTCGACTGACTGGGGACAGAGGTGCATGGGGGCGGTTCGTTCGTGGCCACCCCTTCGGGGATCACAGCGTCAGGCAATAGATAGATAGATAGATAGATGTGGCAGTCCGTGGATTCGAACCCAGGATGCTCACACCGAAAATCAACACCTTATACATCGCACCACGAAGACAGTTAAAGGTTGGTGGACACTGCCTACGATTTATTATGCAACTTCGAATCCTGCATATCAATCTAAGCATGTACACACATCCCAACTGCAACTCACGTAGGCTATGCATATGTGAATGGAAAGAGCAATTAATGGGGCCTTAACCACTTAGGGGAAGGCCTCTCGATAAATTACTCCTGAACCAATATCAATTATTATGTTCCTTCCAACAACCAACCATACTCCTAAAATCGATTAATGAAATTTACAAACACATGTAATAATAATAATAATAATATTTATTCAGTTAGCAATTTACAGAGTTGGTACCACATAGTATGTTACAAATATGACATGTACCAGCCTTGCATAATTCCAACTAAGGATATGGATAAGTATTAATGCTATTTATGGTAAAATAACGATGTTAGTGATGGGAACAGCTCAAATACGTCAGCACAGGAGTGTGGTGTCTCATACCCCCCATGCGCAGCCGAGAGGTTAAGATCCATTCCTAGCTTACCTTGTGGCAGTTCGGCCATTTATTAAGATACAGGTCTAGTCTTTGAGTTACAGAGGTTAGAGGTCATGATTTCTCGCCTACTTACAGCGAATAAACTATAACTTCTATCTATCTATCTATCTATATGCTCAGGCCCAATCCCCATTTTGGGGGTAGCCGACTCAAGACAGAGCAAGAACAGGGAAAACACAAAAACAACATAAAAAAAAAAATAAACACAGATAAAAAACACAAACTCACACACATCCAGGTCACCCAGGAGAAGACCCAGAGACCAGGGTTACCAAGGTCGCTCCAGCACTCACCCAGCCCCTGACCACCCGGAGAGGTTCCGATCTCGGCAGGCAGACATGCAGCGGAGCCAAAGCCACAAGCCCTCCCACCACACTTCCAGGCGCACCCTTCATATTAATCGTCTCCCCGGGCCAGGCGCCTGATGGACTATTATCTAGTCGAACTTGCGCCCGACCCCTTACTCCAAATGACCACGTGTTCACTCAACTATTCACAAGCATTCTCCATTCACTCCTGTCCACCACCACTTCCCCTGCCTGATCTATAGTCATTCCTCTATCATCCAAAGCCTTTCTTACACAGTCTCTCCATCTCAATGGGGGTCTTCCTGCCCTTCTATCTCCCCTTGTACCTGACTCACATATTCTCTTTGTAAGCCTTTCATCTCCCATTCGTTCAACATGACCATACCAGCTCAGCACCCTTCTGTCCACTCTGGCTGACAAATGTTCCTGCTGCCCCACTCTCCTACGTATCTCTTCATTCCTCAATCTGTCTCTACGAGTAACTCCACACATACTCCTCAAGCAGCTCATCTCCATCACATCCAGCCCTCTTTTCTCCTTTTTCTTCAGAGTCCATGTCTCAGCCCCATACATCACTGTTGGCACAACAATTCCTTGATACAGTGCACTTTTTACTTTCACTCCGAGATTTCTCGTCTTCCACATACAGTACTTCCCATTGCTCCGAAAACCTTCCTTCCTTCACACACTCTCTGTTTTACCTCCATTTCCATACCTCCACTCCTGCTTATCGTTCCTCCTAGATATTTAAAACACTCTACTTGTTCCAATATTTCCCCATCCAGCCTCACATCTAGATTCACCCTATGCTCTCCCCTATTACACACCATTACTTTACTTTTATTGACGTTCACCTTCAGTTTCCTCCTTCCACAAACCACACCAAACTCTTTGACTACCCGCTGCAGTTTCTCATCAGAATCCGCCACCAATGCTGTGTCATCAGCGAACAGCAACTGATTCAACTCCCAATCTCTACCATTCTTTCCTACTAAACCCAATCCTCTTCCCATAGTTCTCCTTTTCACCTCCCTCACCACACCATCCATAAACATATTAAACAGCCATGGTGACATTACACAACCCTGTCGCAAACCTACCTTTACCTCAAACCATTCACTCAACTCACCATTTCCTACTCTCACACATGCTCTGCTCCCTTCATAAAAACTCTTAACTGCTTCTAACAAATTTCCTCCTATTTCATAAATCCTTAACACCTTCCACATTGCTTCACGGTCCACACGATCATATGCTTTTTCCAAGTCCATAAAAGCCCAAAATATCTCCTTATGCTTCTCTAAATACTTCTCGCATAACTGTCTTACTGCAAACATCTGATCCACGCACCCTCTTCCCCTCCTAAAACCGCACTGTTCTTCTCCTATTGCAACTTCCGTACACTTTATTATCCTCTCTATCAACACCCTGCCATACAGCTTTCCAACCACTGACAATAAACTAATACCTCTATAACTTGAACACTCCTGCCGATCTCCCTTCCCCTTGTACAACGGCACAATACATGCACTCTTCCAGTCTATTGGTACCATTGACACAACAAAGCACACATTGAAAAGTCTCACCAACCAATCTATTATCACATCTCCACCCTTCTTTATACACTCCACAGCAATACCATCCAAACCTTCTGCTTTTCCCGCTCTCATTTGTTTCACTGCTTCTTTCACCTCATTTTCCTCAAACTATAACTTACTATACTTAAACCTGAGCCCACCAATTTACCACTTGCGAGTTTCGGTCTATAAGGAAGTTGGAGCTGTAAACATCGATATTAAACAGAAATACAATAATAATATACGTTTCTGATGGATAAATGGTATGTTGAATTTGGTTTTATGTATTTATAAATTTACTACAACCGTATTTTAGCTGTAAATTCTGTTAAATATCGATGTCTACAGCTCCAACTTCCTTATAGAAGGAAACTTGCAAGTCGGCAATTTACCATAGCACATCGTTACAGGTCTCCCTCACTATCCGATACCCCGATCTACAATATTACTACAGGGTTTTAGGTCTTTGGGTTTTGGCTGGTCCCAGAATGCATCCCCATTTACCCCATTAATTTTTGGGTTCGCTATATGCTTTTTCTATTTAAGATTGGGTTTTCAGGAACGTAACCCAATCGTAAAACGAGGGAGACTTGTACGTAACTCTCTCCCAACCCACTAGATCTTCAATAACTGTCCATGTGTTCATTGAGTCTATTAAGGGGATTTTTTTTCGAACCTCCTCCTCCCTCATGTTTAGCTCCTTTGTGTGGGAGATTTTTTAGACGTTCGCCCCATTAGTCGAATAGTTTGGCGATTTAAAGAATTTTCGTCCCATTTCTGTAAATTTTAAGACCTTCCGTGCCATTTAGGTGTCGATTATTTCTTGGCGAGTGATTGTGAGCCTGTATTTTATGAGAAACCGTTTTTTTTTTCTACCAAAGAATTTACAAATTTATCCTGTAAGGGAGTCTAGGGGGTGTAATTATAAGTTTGATGGAGGTCTAGGGAAGAAACTTAAA
Organism: Lithodes maja; assembly: GCA_037953745.1. NCBI lineage: Eukaryota > Metazoa > Arthropoda > Malacostraca > Decapoda > Lithodidae > Lithodes > Lithodes maja. The sequence goes on along the minus strand of JBAKBP010005761.1, from coordinate 92,002 downwards.
AACCTCCCCTTAGCCTAATAGAAAAAAAAAGGTGCCCTCCCAACCCATTAACCCCTTCTTTACCGGTGACGTCTTTTTTATTTTATTATAGCTGTGTTTAGATGATTTTGTGCAGTTTAAGAAGGATCTGTGGTAGTAAAAAGGGTTAAGAGCGATACTTAGAACCTGTTAATTGCTAGAGGCCCTTTTTAACCCTTAAAGAGCAGCGCTCGACTTAAGTCGTGCACCAATTTGCAGCAAGTTAGGAGCATTATTAAGGCTTTTAACCTCTGAAGTGCGCATGGGGGTAATTGGAAACGTCCCCCTGTGCTGACGTATTTGAGGTGTTTCCATCACTAAAATATTCATTGTGCCATTAATAGCATTAATACTTATCCATATGCGCCTATTATGGGTTGATTATAAAGGTATTAACCTGAAACAACAATAAAACGAGTGAAAACAGCGTTTGGATGGTCAAAATCGGAGATATAGGCCGCGAGTTATATAATGTATGGGTGAGGCAACCTGCTTTCCCGCCAATTTCCCCCAAGGCCACTGAGACACGGTCGATCGATACTCTCTCTCTCTATCTTGCGCTCGCTTGCCATCAGTGATGACAACACCCTGCTTGCAACTCGCTAATGTTAGCACGAAAATATACCTCAGAATAAGGGAATAACAGGGAAAATAGGTGATAACTGAAGGAGAGGAGGAAAGTGGGGAAGGAGGGGAGGTAGAGGACTGAGATTTTGCATGGCCCAGGGGCCAAACAAAAATATATTTTTTTTTTTTTTTTTTTTTTTTTTTTTTTTTTTTTCGATGTCAAAAGTTGATTTTTTTTTTCACTCACTCATAAGAGTCTCCCCGCAGTCCGCCGGGGGAACTCTTAAGAGTCTCCCCGCAGTTCCCGGGTTAAAGGGTTAAAATCGAGTGCAAATAGCCGGGAGAGCAGCGGGCCAGACAGCCGACTCCCAGGGCTTACCGCCGCCCATTAACTCATATTCCCTGTGTTCTCGAGAGGCCGGCAGTGTAACCAGTAGTGAGCATAGCTGGGAAAAATATACCGATATATGCTAAACTTCCATGTTCGTGGCACCACTGCAAGAGAACCACGAGTGCTACGTAGCTCGTTCTGGTCTCATTTTGAAGCTTTTAGTGCCTAGTTTTTTGCTAAATAATTTTTTTTTCATGCAGATGCTTGATTTATCATGCAGGAGGGCCTGAATATGCCCAAATGAGCCCAAAACACCCCGCTAAACAAGGGTTAAACTGCACAAAAATCTTCTTAATAGTAGCCTGAATAGAGTTACAAAGACCTACCTGGTAGAGAAGCGGTTAAACCTTTTTAGTAACTTTCCATGTGTTCATTGAGTCGATCAACCCGTTCAATACCGGTGTCGTCCTTTAATTATACAGTATTTAGGCATTGATTAGACAATTTTATTCAGCTTAGGAAGGACCCTTAGCAATAATAAGGTTTCAAACTAGCTCAACCAACTCTTTTTAACTACTCCAGATCCTTCTTAACCCTTTGGCTGCGGGTGACGTTCTGGAATGTTTTGGCAAGTTACAGCAATGTCCAGGCTTTAAAAGCCTGTAAAAATCGAGCGTGAGGGGCCCACCTCCGTCCCTCAGAGCAACGAGCGGCTCACTGAGCTAGGCTGTGTCTCGCGCGGGTCTCTCTCAGTCTCTCTCAACAGTGTAGCCAAGTGAGCGAGTGCTACCAAATAGCGGGTTTCCCGCGTTTTACTGGCACCGCTGCGGGTGAACCAGACCAAGTACGGGGCCCGTTCTGGTCTCATTTTGAAGCTATTTTCGCCTAGTTTTCGGCAGAATACAGTTCATTTAATGCAGATGCTTGATTTATCATTCAGGAGTGCCTGAATATGCCCTAAATAGCCCAAACATAGCCGCAGCCAATGGGTTAAGCTGGATAATATAATTTAAATATAGCCTAGCTAGAATAAGGAAAAACACACATCGCTGGCACTCAAAGGGTTAATAATAGATAAGAAGGTGCAGACATAATCTAGTAGAAGGCAAAGCACAACCGTAAAGAAGCTTACCAGTGAGGCCGCTGTAAGGTTTCTCAGCAGCGTTATGTAAACGTTGGTGTTCCGGGTCTACATTGTTGCTATGGTGGGTGGGAGTGTGGGTGCCAGAGTAGCCTATAGGGTAAACATTATTTGATTTTTTTTATGTGGATGAGGGAGACAAAAGGCAAAACTGCCTGTGACGAGTGCCTCCCCCAGAGTTGAAAGGGTGACAGGGCCAAAATCAATGAACAGGTGAGCCAAAATGTCTGGACACAAAGAGTTTGAAGCAATCTACGTCATAGGATGAGGGAAAGATGGATTCAGGGAGGGAGTTCCAGACCTCAGCTGTTGAATAGAAGAAAGATTGGGAGTATCGTTTCACTCTTGAGTTGGAGAGTTGCACAGAGTAGAGGGGGTGGGATTGTGTTGCAAGACGGGTACTACGTAGGCCTACCCTATGTAGAGGAGGGGGTATAGCCTACACTGAGAGAGCTCTGAGGAACACTATTATTTTAGTAGCGATAGAAAAGCGAGAGAGATGCAACATTCCTGGGGTAGTCTTTTTTCTATCACTCTTGTTACGACCCATTAGTTTGGCAATTTAAAGACATTTCACTCTGTTACGAATGATAAAGAGCTCAATCATGGCAAAATTAATGAATACCCTCAATAATGATTAAACAAGAAACCCGTAATAAACCTCTTGGCAATTAAAGAAATTTCACACCATTACGCATAATAAAGAGTTCAATCATGGCAAAATATATTAATACCCGCAATAAATTTTAAACACGAAACCTGTAATAGACCTCTAAATGTCGGATGGACTAGTGTTAAGAATAAAGGCACTACCCTTCAAAGTTCTCATCAAGATTACTCAATTATTATTAAGATTTTGTGGTGAAATATGGTGCTAATTATATAAACTTGGTCTTAATATGATGCAGAGACATAGTAGTGTCATATTTTTCCATTGAGTATCGAGAAATTAGCTGCTAAGGGATTCAATTTATCGTCAGCTGAAAAGAAACCGAGTGTAGACACAATCTGTTTGTCACAAGTTGAACACCCCCCTGTAAGCATGTTCTTCGTTCATGCATTATTTTAATTTAACTCCTTTGCCCATTTGGCTCACAGGTAGACAGCAACAAGTTGTAATCAACGGTGTTTCTTCTGTGTGGACACCTGTCAATATACAAATATCATCGATATTGGTCTGTTGAATGTGTGATCTCCAAGTTTACAGATGACATTAAACTTGGAGTGAATGTGAATGACCCGGTATGGATCTTAACCCCTTCTGTTCTGGCGGCGTATTTTTCATAATATCCTGGCAACTATTAGACTATTTTATTCAGTTTAGGAAGGACGTCTACCCATTTAAAGGCTACAGACTATCTCAATCAGTCTGTTTGGCTACCATATTTACTTCATAAGCTTCATAAAATTGTCGAAATGTAGCTGAAATCAAATACAAAAAACGTCACTAGTACAGAAGGGGTTAAAAGACTTAAGGCGGTGTCACACGAGCGATTTTTCCGTCAATTTTTACGGACAATTGTTGTCTGGCAGCTTCAAAATACAAGTTCCATAAGAATTAAACTACCTAACATAATATAAATTTGATCTAGTTTACAATTTCAATGCAAAAATATCCCTAAATATCACCAGAAAAAACTTGCTTATGGAAAATTGACTGAAAAAGCGCTCGTGTGACACCGGCTTTATAGTCTGAAGCCTGGGAGATGCCACTATACAGTAGGCCTACTTGGAAAAGTGCAAAGTGATGAATTTTAGCAAAGCAAATCCCAAATCTGACTAAGCCTATTCACCCTTTCCCGCATTTATGACGCAGAGGTTGCCAGATTAGCAATAAGAAATAGAGTTCTCTCACTCTTATAATTACCTTTCCAAAATTAGTTTTCTGCCCACATCTAACTCAAAGACAACTGCAGAGGTTGAAGTAACTAAACTAAAGGTTTCTAAATATCCCAGATGGTAACAAAGGCTTTAAAGTATCCCTAATAGGCTCAAAATTGTGTCAAGAACGTGAGAGGGTTAAGAAGGAATCTGTAATTAACTAAATGGAAGAAGGCTTTAGGTGTTCTGATTAGCATTTACCTAAAATTCTCCAAGAAGTACCGTACTGTACATTGAAGTACAGTACAAAAAAAAGGCAGGATGGGACATTTTTCTACCAAAAAATGTACAAATTAATCTTGAAGGGGGGTCTAGGGGGTGTTTTTTTAAAGCTTGATGGAGGTTTAGCGAGGAAACTAAAAAAGAAAATGAATGAATAACTGAATAAATAGACCAAAAAAACAGCCACTAGCCCCTTAAGAAATATAGAAATACAGAGATACAGTAGTTCTTACATTCACAATACGTACTCTAGAACATATGATTGTAATTGAAACTTGGTTGGGATCGGCTAACCAAGGTGTAAGGTGATGTTTCGTTACTTAGGTATATAAAGGATATTGGATGGCCTAAATAAGCCCTAGTGGTACAGATTCTGGAATTATGTTAAAATTGACAGTAAGCAGGTAATTAGTATTTACTGCCTTAACCCTTGTCTAGTGGGGTGATTTGGGCTCATTTGGGCATATTCAAGCCCTCCTGCATGATAAATCACGCATCTGCATGACAACAAAATTATTTAGCAAAAAACTAGGCACTAAAAGCTTCAAAATGAGACCAGAACGAGCTACGTAGCCCTCGTGGTTCTCTTGCAGTGGTGCCACGAACATGGAAGTTTAGCATATATCGGTATATTTTTCCCAGCTATGCTCACTACTGGCTACACTGCCGGCCTCTCGAGAACACAGGGAACATGAGTTAATGGGCGGCGGTAAGCCCTGGGAGTCGGCTGTCTGGCCCGCTGTGCTCCCGGCCATTTGCACTAAATTTTAACCCTTTAAAAGCCTTAATAATGCTCCTAACTTGCTGCAAATTGGTGCACGACTTAAGTCGAGCGCCGCTCTTTAAGGGTTAATGGTGTAATGGTTAGAGTGTTGAAGATCTGTATGTGGTAGCCCAGGTTCGAATCCCGGTAGGATCACATGCTTTCAGTAATTTCGTTGGGAGGTGTGTGGAGTGAAATTAGTAAATTAGATTTAATGAACTATAAGTATCTATGTATAATTGTATGTTATGTGTGTAACTATTAATTACTATGATTATTTGTATTTGAAATTAATTTATCTTATGTTATGTTACCTCTCCTTAGGATGCCAGGAAGGTGCCGAGCTTCGGGCTACTGTTCGACATCGATGGAGTCATCATCCGAGGCAAGCGTATCCTGCCGTCGGCCCCCGAGGCCTTCAGAATGTTGGTGGATGAGAATGGCAGGTTTAGGGTCCCCACCGTCTTTGTCACCAACGCCGGCAACTTCCTGCGTAACGACAAGGCCGAGCAGCTGTCTAGGTGGCTGGGTATAGAGGTGAGTTACTGTTGAATGTAGAGATCCTGTAGTAATTATACAGGTCTCTCTCACTATCCGATGCCCCGATTTACGATATCATTAAAGGTTTTTAGGTGTTTGGGTTTTGGCTGGTCCGAGAAAGCATCCCCATTTACCCAATTAATTTTAGGGTTTGCTATATGATTTTTCCATTCAAGATCGGGTTTTCATGAACGTAACCCCATCGTAAATCGGGGGAGACTTGTACTGTAAAACTTGCAAAACAAATCAAAACAGGAACGGCACAATGTAACAACAAAAAAACTAATCAAAATTAAAATATCGAGCAGCTGTCTAGGTGGCTGGGTACTGAGGTGAGTTAGTGTTGAATGTAGAGATCCTGTAGTTATTATACTGTAAAACTTGCAAAACAAACAAACCAAAACAGGAACAGCACAATATAACAAAAAAAGAACTACCGGTATCTATCTATCTATTTACTCAGGCCCATTCCCACTTCTTTTTTTCTGGGGGTGGCGCGTTTCCGCGCCCTCCTTAGCTCCCTGCCTTAGAGTGGCTTCGGTCACCTGGGTGTTGTTAGTGGTAAGCAGGGAGGGTTTTGTAGGGGCGCTCTATGGCCTTGGCCTTGCTCTGGACCTTGGGGCTGTTCGGCCAGGCAGCCTGGGGAACAACAACAACAACAGAAAAGCAATTGACACACAAAAACAAAACACAAATTCACACATCTAGTCTAATCAAAATATAAAAAACTAAGAAAGAGTGGCCAGCGTTTTCTTTGGACGTAATTTTCTTGCTGCGATTATCAAACATTGGGTTGATAATATAATTTTGATTGTGTAGAGTTTAACCCATTCAGTATTAGTAACATCCTTTTAACTTTATTCTGGCTACTATTACATGATTTATTCAGTTTAACCCTCGGTTCCCGGAAGGGCTCTTGAACGCCCATAAAAAAGCATATAACAGGTACCCGGAAGGCCTCTTAACCCTCCAGCCCCGGGGGCTATAGCTCGCGACTGTACTGCTGTACCGGGGGTTTTGACGATCTTTGGTCTATGTTAACTACTCTGTAAATCAATGAATATGGCATGTAATGTTGTGAATAAAAAAGAATAATGTTCCACAAACCTTCCTCTGTCGAATGGCGTTGAGTAGAGGTCTCTAGCCCCTCTGGTTGCATAATGGTGAGCGCGGGAAGACGAGTGCTTTTTTATGCGGGAAATTCCTCCCGCGTCCGAAAGCGTCGGCCCGGCCAGGGCTACGACGCACCTAGCCGCTCGCCGCGCCAAAGTATTTATCTCCCTTAGACGATTTTAGTGTTTGATATTGAGAATGTGATGTTTATTTGATATTTTCTAGTTATTTTGAGGCCAATTATATAAAATATGTTTATTAGGGTATCACTTTCGCTGATATTGGTAATTTTCACTCGATACCGTACATTTTATTAGTAATTGAGGTATGTTATTGTTGTATTAGGCACTGATTATTCGTTATCACAGGTGTTTATTATACTTTGGCCATCAAATCTTAGGTCTTGTGTCACTTTCACTTTGACAAATATGCTTTAGAGAGTGTCACTGTCACTGATAATGCTCATTTTCACTCGATACCGTACATTTTATTAGTAATTGAGGTAGGTTATTGTTGTATTAGGCACTGATTATTCGTTATCACAGGTGTTTATTATACTTTGGCCATCAAATCTTAGGTCTTGTGTCACTTTCACTTTGACAAATATGCTTTAGAGAGTGTCACTGTCACTGATAATGCTCATTTTCACTCGATACCGTACATTTTATTAGTAATTGAGGTAGGTTATTGTTGTATTAGGCACTGATTATTCGTTATCACAGGTGTTTATTATACTTTGGCCATCAAATCTTAGGTCTTGTGTCACTTTCACTTTGACAAATATGCTTTAGAGAGTGTCACTGTCACTGATAATGCTCATTTTCACTCGATACCGTACATTTTATTAGTAATTGAGGTAGGTTATTGTTGTATTAGGCACTGATTATTCGTTATCACAGGTGTTTATTATACTTTGGCCATCAAATCTTAGGTCTTGTGTCACTTTCACTTTGACAAATATGCTTTAGAGAGTGTCACTGTCACTGATAATGCTCATTTTCACTCGATACCGTACATTTTATTAGTAATTGAGGTAGGTTATTGTTGTATTAGGCACTGATTATTCGTTATCACAGGTGTTTATTATACTTTGGCCATCAAATCTTAGGTCTTGTGTCACTTTCACTTAGTTATATGATTTGTAAACGTTTTATATACAATTTATTGTGTCTTTTTTTCACTGATTTATATATTTCTATAGGTTCTAATCATATGAATGTCACTTGGTATATACATATGTGTCACTTTCACATATTATTATGGTGGAATTGTATTTGTATCAATTTTCTCATAATACTTGACTTTTTTATTATAATACATTGGTTTTCTTCCACTTTTTGCCTATATATAATTATAGTGTACATATTGTCATTTTATTTGGCAATTTCAGTATGATTATTAGAACTCCTGCTTGGAGTGGTAATCAGAGAAGCACTCTACAGCACAGAGTGCCACCTTGCACGCCACACACTCCGTGGTTGACTTTCTACCTGGGTGCGGCCTCACCCTGCTGTGGTAGCAGACATGGCACCGCTTCTGCTGTGTTCTTCCTGCTGCATTCTGAGGCAGGAAACCAAGCTTGTGCCTAAGCATGTATGGACCAGCCTGCAAGCGGTCGAGAACGGCGGGCCCAGGATGTGCCACTGCCCTCTGTGGCGTAGCATACTTCTCCAGGAGCTCCGTCAACACCTGCTTTTGGAACCTCCGCAGGCTATTGAACTTCAGGGGTGGGTTCTCATTCCGAAGCCTGTATATATTATAGGCATTCAGAACTGACATGTCCACCATATGCAGAAAGAACTTTTTGTACCATCTGCACGAGGTACGCAGGCAGTCAATGAAGCCTATCTGCATGTCGGACTTGTCCACCAGCCTCATGTTGATGTTGTAGTCCAGGACAGCATCGGGCTTGGTCACCCTGGCCTGGGTGCAGCGATCCACCTTTCCAGTCTCCACCATTTCCCCCTTGTGGATGGTGGTCAGGAGGTTGACCTTCCGCTGGTCGTGCCAGTGGATAGCCAGAATGGGCCCCGACTTCTTCTTGAAGACATCACCTTTTTTGGTCTTTGGAGGGAAAGGTGGCATGCCCTTCCTTTTCCCTCGTACTGTGCCAACAGTCCCCGTCTTGCGCTCATGCAGGTACTGTGAGAGAGTGGGGGACGTGTAATAGTTGTCCGTGTAGAGGACGTGATTCTTATGGAAGTAGCGGTCCATCATGGCTTGCACCACTGCTCCGCCAAAGCCAATGAGGGGGTCCACAAGCACGTCCCCTTCCTTCCCGCTGTAGACCAGGAAGTCCAGGACATAGCCAGTTTGGCAGTCGCACAGCACAAAGAATTTTATGCCAAAGCGATGTCTTTTTGAGGGGATGTACTGCCGGAAGCTGAGTTTTCCCCGGAACAGCACAAGAGACTCGTCAATGACGACCTTGCGGAAGGGCTTGAAGTAGGAGGTGAAGCGTTCTCGCATCATCTCATACAACGTCCTAATCTTCCACAGCTTGTCTGGGCGGTGGACGTCGGTGTTGGTGACAAGATGGAGCGCTGCGAGGATATCAAGGTACCGGTCGCGAGCCATATATTTCCCGAAGGCAGGGGTGGAAATCAGATCATTGGTGATCCAATAGTCAGGCAACCTATGCTTCTTGACATGAGGCATTAGCATGGTGAGTGCCAGGAACACCATGAATTCTTTATGAGTCACTGGGGTCCACTTCCTCATATGGCCCTTGGTCACCTTGCCCAAAAAGTGGACCTGGAATTGGTGCTGCTTGTTTGTCTCTTTGACAACATAGCCTACCACCTCCTCATCAAAGAATGCCTCAAATAGTTCGTGTGGTGGAGCATTGGGGCCTGCAGGAAAATTGGGGGTAATGCCTGAACCCTCCAGTGCCTCATCAAAAGCTGGCACATCAGGGTTGTATACATCCCCATCAACTATGTCTTGCCACTGAAAAACGTAGAATGGGTCTTGTCTACGCCGACGAGGAGCTCCAACTGGTGGCCCAGCACGCCCACGGCCAACTCGGGAGGCGCGCGCCCTAGGGCGGCGAGGGCGTCGGCCAGGGCGGCGGGCAGCAAGACGGGCAGCACGACGCCGGGCCAAGCGGGTGGGTCGAGGGTCGTCGATGTCCATATATTCATCGTCAGAGTGGTCATCTTGCCCTGACGCTGGACCTATGTAATCATGGCCAGAGTCTTCAGAGAGGTGCCCTTCATCATCAGTGGCCCCCACATAATCTGGCGGGGAACCAGTGATGCGTGGGCGGCGTGCGGGTGGGCGAGGTGGGGAAGGAGTGGCAGGTGAGGCTGTGTCCTCCCGAGGTCCCGGGCTCCTTGGCCTGCGACGAGTGACAGAAAGCAATGATTGACTTTCACTAGGCCCAGGTATTGGTGATGCGAGCTCAAAGACTTCTGCAGGAAGACATGTTGAAGGCGGGAGAGGTGGGGAGGACCGTGGGGAAAGTTGCGGGGACGTATGGCTGGGGCCGGCCGGGGTGGACGCCGCCGCGGGAGCCTCGAACAAAACTCTCTTACTTTTCTTAATTTTCTTAGTATATTTTCTACCTTTCCCCTTTTCGGCAGCAGTATGTCTCCTGTCGGGGGACCTAGGAGGCAAATAGGCCGAAAGTGGGGGGTCCTCAACCCTTGGCAATGGTGGGGGTGGTGGGGAAGAATGCGGGGCATCCGGGTCATCTTGGGTGGCGTGGGTAGATAAGGGAGACAATGGCGGTCGAGAAGGGTCACCACGCTGACCCTCACTCACAGCCTCATCCTCACCAAGTATTTTTGCTTGTTCCCTAGCTGCCGCGGCCGCCTTCTCAAGTATTTTTCGCTTGTACAAATGTAGCTTGAAAGGCGATTTACCTGGGGAAGGGCTTGGAGTCGTGTCACTTATGCGAAATTTGGTGAGTGACCTTGAACTCTCCCACTCACTCACTCTCTCAAGTTCACTGTCTTTAGGTAAACCAGCTTCCTCAACAACTGGTACATTACCTTCATCACTCTCATCACTGTCAAATTCTCTCGCAAATCCCAGGAATTGTTCTTTATCACTCTCATGGCCATAATCACTCGACTTATAATTACTGGAGTGGTCACTCACTTCTTCATCAATCTTATGCTTGGCATCAGCTTTCTCATAAAGTCTCAAAGTCGTCTCAATACCTCCGGGAGATAACACATTTAGGCGATGGCGTCGGGGTAAGGCACGACGCACTAGCAAGGGCGTCGTAGGAAGCCCGCTGTCGGACACGGCGGAATCACTATTTGGTGTACTGTCCATGATGGCGTCGGGGTAGATACTGTTGTTGTGGCGTAGTTTACGCCGGGTGGCGCCACCTACCGTCCCATGATACCAAAATGTACGCGCGGCTTTCGAAAAGCAAGCATGCAAGCAAGGGGCGTACAAGAGGCCATCCGGGTTGCGCGGGCCGAGTTTATTATGGGCGTACAAGAGGTCATCCGGGTTGGAGGGGTTAAACACCCATGACGTCACAGCCTGTGAGCTTGCTGTGCGAGGCGTCGGTCCGACGCATGTAAACAACAGCCGGCTGGACCGACGCTCCGCATCTCCGGCCACAAGAAGGAGAGCGTCGCTTGTTCGTGTGTGCCTGTATGTTGTTGTTAAGTATCGAAAAGTGGTGTAAAGTGGCTGTTTTGGCCATAAAGTTATCTCCAATGAAATCATCATCACAGCTCAACCAGTTGACTTAGAGAGCTCTACTTAATGCCATTCTACAGGTAAATAACACAGCTACGCTTGGGGATATGCGGGAAGCAGTCTGATTAACGAATATACGGTAGCCTAGCCTAGACGTTTTTCGGCCAAAACACCCGGGTTTCGAGGAATATATATATAATACATAGCCGGGGCTGGAGGATTAAAGGGCCTCCAGCAATTAACAGACTTCGAACAATCTCACTTAATCTTTTTTACTTTACTATCACAGATCGTTCTTAACCCTTCCCGCCCGGGCTCGCTATCCTAAGGACATTATTGAGATCCGGGCGATCTGGCCGAAAAACGTGTTTAATAGGCTACCCGTATTTTTGTTATTTTAACTGCTAGGGAATTCCCACGCATCTCTAAACGTAGTGTTATTTCTAATCTGTAAACTGGCATTGAGTAGAGCTCTCTAGGTTGTTGTTGTTGTTGTTCCCTAAGCTGCCTGGCCGAACAGCCCCGAGTCCCTGAGAAAGGCCATGGCCACGATCGGGCTTTCCCACAGAGTTCTCATTGAGTGTAGATTGTGTTGTTGGCGTAAGTGGTTGTGTGAAATGCAGTCTTCTATGATGTGTTTAATGGTATGGGGTGCTGTGTTACATCCCGGGCAGGCGTCGACAACGGAGTCATCCAGTCTCTTCTGATAGCTCAGGAGAGCTGGATGGTGTCCGCATCTCAGCCTGGCCAGGTGGACTCTGTCCTCGCGAGGAAGGGAGGATTCGGGAGGTGGTGCATGCAGCTGCGTGTTGTCTGGGAGTGAGTGGATGGATCGGTGAGAGATATGAGTATGGATGTGCTTCTGGAAGTTGGTTCGGGGTGGGCAGGGAGGGAGAGAGGACAATAATTGTGTGTGATACCGTGTGCTGGGTGTTGTTTTGATATGTCTTGGTGTCTGTGGGTGTGTTGCCATGTAGTTTAGTGGGTGGTCTTAGTTCGTGGAGGCTGCTGCCAGGAATTGAGTGCCTCTCATGTCCAGATGGTCTTTGACTTTGAGGATTTTGGTTTCTTGATGTAGGTGATCTGTTGGTGCAGTAGCTGTGCAGCCTGTAATGATCTTCAGGGCTTTGTTTTGAATAGCCTGTAAGGTCTTATGATGTGTTTCAGCTAGGTTAGAAGCCCAGGCTGGGCTTGCGTATTCCATCGCTGATTTTATGTATTGTTTATATACTGTGGTGGTAGTTTCTTTGTTGTGTCCAAATTTTGTGTGAGCAAGTGACCTGAGGGCGTTAAGTCTGGGTGTCAGTTTCTTTTTAATGTTTGTGGTGTGCTGTTTGAATGTCATATGAGTATCATATGTTACTCCTAGGATTTTGGGTGTGTGTGTATGTGTTAGGGGTGTGTTGTTTATGGTGAGTTGAGGGATGTATTCGTGTTCTCCTGTCCAACTTGTGAGCAGGGTTGCGGTGGATTTGGCTGGAGCTAGATTAAGTCTGTTTGTAGTGCACCAGCCATGTAGTGTGTTGAGATAGGGTTGAAGGAGATCTGTTGCTCTTTTTGGGTCATGGTGTGTGCATGTGAGTGTTATGTCATCTGCATAGGAGGCTAAGTTTATTTGGGGCGTATTGGGTGTAGTTATATCGTGCATGTACAGATTGAAGAGTGCGGGCGATAGGACGGATCCTTGTGGGACTCCGTTTGGAAAGTTTCTGATTTTAGATGACTGACCGGCAAAAGATACGTGTGCACATCTGCCTGCTAGGAAGTTGGCCAGCCACCTTTTTGTGTTGTTGTAGATTTTGTTTGTTAGGTTGTGGCGGGGGATGGCATCGAAGGCTTTACTAATGTCGAGTGTAGCTAATAGTGATCTGTGTGGTGGTCTAGCTGAGTTGATGCCGTCGAAAGCTCTTTGTGTAAGGTCTGTGAGAAGAGTGTTTGTGGAGTGCAGTGGCCTAAAGCCATGTTGTGTTGGAGCTAGGGGTAGGTCAGGTGTAATTAGTTGTAATACTAGGCGTTCCATGACTTTGGAGGGGGAGCAAAGGAGTGTGATGGGGCGGTGCGAGGAGGGTAGCGTGGGGTCTTTGTTGGGTTTGGGGAATGTGATGATGATACCATGCTTCCAAATGTCTGGTATTGTGTTGTGTGAATAGCTGTAGTTTGATATGTTAGTGAGTGCTTGTATGCCTTGTGGTCCCAGGTGTCTGAGGTGTATGTTGCTTATGTTGTCTAGGCCACAGGCGGGTGAGTGCTTGAGATTGTTGATGATATGCTTTGTCTGGTGATTGGTGAAGGGTGTATAGTCAGGGTCTGTGGGGAATTGTCTCTTACGTCGGATGACACGTCGGTCGTCTTTGTGAGGTTTTAGGTGGCTGACATGTGAGAAGTGATTGATGAGAGTGTTTGCTTGTTGTTTACATGAAGGAGTAGAGTCTGTTGTTGTGATTGCAGCATGTGATTGTGTTGTGTTGCTGTTGGAAAGTGTGATACTGTTTAGTGTTTTGTAGAGTTTTTTGGGGGTTTGTTTTGTGATCAAGTATTTGTAGGAAGTTATTCCAATTTAGTTTTTGTTGTTCTTGTATTTTGTTGTTAGTTTGGGTGTTGAGTGCTTGAATTTGTTGTGTGGGGTGCTGGGGAGTGTTTCAGTATGTCGCGGTGTCTGATGAGGTTTTGAATTTCTGGTGAGTAGTTGGGGTCAACTGGTTCAGTTGTGATGATGATTTCCGTGGAGAGAGATTCGATACGATGTTCGCAATATCGGACCTTTGCTCGTCATAGCATACAAAAACAACATTGGTCCGACGTCTCCTCCTTGGTTTCGGAGGTGCGATGTTGCAAAGACAGGCTTTGTTTACATTAGTCCATGAGCCAGGCCAGATATCGGTACCACCTGGGGTGACTAAACACGAATGGTACTAAAATGTTTATAGAGTGACTGTAAGTACATTAAGATATGATAGCCTTCTCGCACTGGTAGCTTAGTCTAATTTTTTTGATGCAATAGGGGCGCTACCCAAAAATAAAGATTTTTAGCGTGACGCTCGGCGTTTTCCTCATTTTCTTTAAAATCCATCACACAATCATCGCGAAACTTTGAACACCTATGTAGAATTATATTCTCTACCAGAGTTGTTCCTAGGTATTTTTCAAATTTCCTCATATTTCGGAATTTACTCTATATTTTGGGTATTTTCCTCTAAATCTAGAATAAATCCTTAAATATGGGGAACATTGAAAAATATATTCTAACAGCTCTTGTAGCTTATTTGATTCTCTACAAGAATTATTCCGATGTGTATTTCAAGTTTCTCCATATTTAGGGGTTTATTTCATATTTGGGGATTTTTTGATATATTTTGGGGATAATTTATTATTGGAAGGAGCAAACATATGTAGAGTGGTTTCCATGTAATATGTTTGTTTGTTCATGGTTTAATGGTGATATTTTTTGCAGGTGTGTGTCGACTGTTTGACGGCAGGATGGAACCATCTGCGAGGAAGAGAGCACGGATCGACTGTATCATCCACTGCTCTGATGATGACAGCGATGCTCTGGTGTCACCACAGGATTTGGACTCCTGGAACACATTGCTCAGGGCTGCAGAAATCAGGCAGCATGATCCAGTCCTGGAAGCAGCCAAGGGCCTTGAAGAAGGAGGAATACCACACATACATTATCACCGTAAATGTCGTAGTCTCTTTACAATGAAGAAGTCACTGGATTCTATCCTTGCCAAGGGTGTCAAGATAGAATCAGCAAGCGTCGACCCCAGGAGGAGGGCATCAAGGGATGCCCCTAGTACTAGCAGGGTGTATGCCAAAGGATGTATCTTCTGCGAGAAGTCAAGCAAGTACATAAAAACAACAAAGACAAGGGAGCCACTCATACAGTGTGTTGAGCTACGAGCAGATGAGAAGATTCGCAGAGCAGCAATAAGGAAACTCAACCAGAGAATCCTTGGTTTAGTTAGCAGGGACCTTGTTGCTGCAGAGGGTCACTACCACAAGTCGTGCTACAAACTCTTCACAAAAGATGATTTCCCAGCGGCCACCAGGTCGGGTGCAGGTGAAAATCAGGAAGAAAGCGAGGAAGCACGCTACGAAGAGGTTGAGCTGTCGCCAGGTACTACCTGACATCGGAGTATCGCAGCAGGTACTTAAGGCAGCTCAGGACTATGGTAGTAGGCCAAAAGTATACTGACTTCAGCCACCCAGACCTACAGATGGCCAGGATTAGAAGAGATGAGGCCGATGTCCAATCTTTAGTTCAACTGATGGAGACCAGCTGGTTGAACCCCTTCAACGCAGAGCAAGAAGATCTTGTCAGTTTGTCAACTGCGACTATGGCACCACCAGAAGTTGTCAAAGACCTTCTAGGGGCCTACAGAATAGGAGAGGATGCATATCAAGCCTTCAAGGAAGAGCGCCTGGAGATCGATACGCCAACTATACAGTTTCATGACACGATGACGAAGACGAAACTGAGAACGTTCACTAACATCAGAATGAAGCCACGCTCACAAGACCATGCCAAGGAGGCTATCTTAAAGGCTGACAGGAACCTATTTGGCCAGATGATCCTTGTTGCCGAGAACAGAAAGCTCAAAATGAGTGATGTCTTGGCTCATCCCCTTGGGCCTTTGCCTTGGGCACTTGCCAGCGGTGATGGGTCTCTCCGCAAGACCAACAAGGCTGCCCTAGCAAAGGAGTTAGAGAGGAATGTTTCTCCTGCAGAAGTGATACCCGAGCCCTCTGCTACCATAATTGATGGGATGAGCCTGGTCCACAAATTGAAGGGAAACGACAAAACTTTTTCACAGCTTGCAGGTACAGCACTGAGTCACGCTGTTCATGAAGGTGCTAAGAGCAGGCGCATTGATGTTGTGTTTGATATCTACAAGGAGACATCCATCAAGGATGCAGAACGAGCCAAAAGAAGTGCAGGCACAGGAATTCATTTCAAGAACATTCAACCTGGGCACAACATCCAGCAGTGGAGAAAGTTACTCGGTAGTTCCTCCAACAAGGCAAGTCTTATCAAGTTCTTGGTAGAAGAATGGAAGGCACCACAGCACAGGGAGAAGCTCAAGGACAAGGAGCTGTATGTCACATGTGAGCAGCGCTGCTTCAAGATCACCAAAGAGCAGTGGGAAGAGGCTCCTGAGCTTAAGTCAACTCAAGAAGAAGCAGACACACGCCTTCTTCTCCATGCACTTCATGCAGCAGAATCTGGGAACAAGTCTGTCATCATCACTGCAGAAGATACAGACGTCATGGTGTTGTGTCTTGGCATGTGCCACAAGATCCCATCCCATCTGTTCCAGAAGTGCGGGACGAAGAACCGGACAAGATTCCTGGATATCACCACACTGAGCCGCACACTGGGAGGCAGCGTGTGTGATTCATTGATTGGTATGCATGCCTTTACAGGCTGTGATACCGTCAGTGCATTCGCTGGCCGAGGGAAGATGACGACACTCAAGCAGGTGAAGATGGACAAGACATACCAGGATGCTTTTCACGAACTTGGACGCTCATGGGAAGTGTCTCCTGAACTCTTTGAGAAGCTACAGGAAATCACCTGCCACATGTACCTACCATCTACCCACACAACTAAGGTAAACAAGCTTCGGTATGAGCTGTTCTGTGCAAGACGTGGAGAGGTAGAGTCAAGTCAACTCCCTCCTTGTGAGGACTGCCTCTTCATGCATGCACTGCGTGCAAACTACCAGGCTGCGATCTGGAGGAGAAGTCTTCAGAGCCAGCCATTTGTTGCGAACCCAACAGACTGCGGTTGGATGACAGATGAGGACGGTAAGCTTGCCGTCAACTGGATGCGAGGCTCACCAGCACCAGATGCTGTTATGCAGCTACTGTCTTGCAAGTGTGTGCGGTCATGCGAACTCCCTAAGTGTACTTGCCTCAGCAATGGTCTAAAATGCACGGACATGTGCAGGTTACAGACATGTCAGAACAAGGCTATTGAAGAAGAGCCGGTGGCACAACAGTCAGATTCCGAGTCTGATGTAGATGATATTTAGGAGTAGTAATTTGCCATAATAGTATGTACAAGCCCATGGCATGCTTAGTGTGTATTTACAGGACTTGTATTAAATGTGACAATTACTATATGCATTTTGTTGACATTTAGGCATTCTATCTATCTATCTATCTATTGCCAGACGCCTTACTCCCCTTAATGGGGGTGGCCATACACAAAATGCCCCCAAGTGAACCTATCCCCTGTAAGAGGGACAACCCATGCCAGTTTACTGAAGGACTTACAGGATTAACCACTCAATTTAGGGTCCGTCTGACTCCGAGGCATTTTATGTATTTGTTAGCACTATTTTTCTACAGCGGTGTGCGGCTAATCCATCCACTAACCTGCTTCACCCTAAGATAGCAGTACTGATTTGTATACGGTTTACTCCCCTAGACAGGTTGCCGACCAAGGCTGACGAGTCCCATCCACCCGGATTTTTATAAGGTTATCTCCCCTAGATGGGTTGCCGACCAAGGCTAACGAGTCCCATCCACCCAGGCATTCCTGGCATTCCTGTCCCCAAATTTGACATTTTAAAAAAATTCGGAATTTTCGGTAGGGTATGTCTATTCAAGAAGTGATAACGACCATTAAGCTACCAATGTGCAAGGGCTATCATATCAAAACATAAACTAGAGACATGTAGCAAGCTAAAAACACCTAAGAGAATTAGTCACCCCGGGTGGTACCGATATCCCAAAATTCGGGTCTTGGCTCATGGACTACATGCATCGGACGCACGGCTTTCAAACCAAGCTTAATAGGCTTTCAAGCTTACGGATTTAAAAATGACACCCGGGCTCCTGGCCATCTGCCGCGGTGTCATTTTAAAATGCTGCCCGGGCGGGAAGGGTTAAGCTGCACAAAATCGGATAAATACTGTATACTGTAGTTAAAATAAGATTATAAAGACGTCGCCGTTACAGTAGGGATTAAATCAACAGATGAAACTATACTGTATATTCTGTAGTAGTATTGGTGAATGTTTAATTTGGGTATGGTAATTTGTGATTTGCTTGTGACATCGGGTAACGAGACTCAAATAAACGAATCTCTAGCTGGACATGAGGTACAGGAGTGGCACACGCTTGAATGCAAAAAAAATGGTAAATTTTGTATTGTACACTCGGATACCATAGTCTCTAGCCCACTCCTAAATAATCGTGGACTTCACCTATTTTTAATAATGGCAATACAGTAGGGTCTCACATAAAACGAGAAATTGGTCGATAAACGAGGCTGTTCTATGTGAACACGGCATTTTGGTGGCCCAATATCGTCAATGTTCACTGTAAGCGTAAATTTCCGTCAGGAGCATACGATATTTCGTACGTTTTGTACGATATTTCGGCGCTCTATATGAAAACTCCTCGGATTTGCCCCACTTTCGCGGCGGACTCGTTTTATGTGATCACATTCGTTCTTATCGAAAATTAAATATTAATATTTTAGGTCGCTCGTTTTAATCGACTCGTTTTATCTGATCATGTTTTATGCAGGACCCTACTGTACATCTCTGTAAACAAGTTTATGAATATTGTTGCCTATACATTAACTACAAATGTATTTATACTATTTTTTGAAAAGCAAGTTATATAATGGCATAAAGAAAAACAAATAATACAGGAATTGTTACAAGTGGGCTGGAGACTATGATATCCGAGTGTACCAGATGGATTAAGTAAGAGAACTTACTGTACTTTGTTTGATTTTGACAGTGATTACAGAAGACAAATATTATGACACACACTCCCTCCTGGAGAAGTCTGACCAGTAATTCAACTAGCAAAATCTCTCTCATGCATTTTTGTTTCACTTACTCATTCCAGGGTGTCTAACGAAAGCCAAGTCCATTATTTTTGGTATTTTTTTCTATTGTCTATGTAAAGATAAAATTGTGGTTTATAGTTAAAATTATGGCTTTGGATGTGATAAAATAACCAAAACAATGCTAGTTCATATTAATTTTCTTGTATTCCTTGTATTGCTTATGTTCTGGGTGTGGTGTCCCGAGTTTGAATCCCGGGAGGACCATATGCTTTCATCAGTTTATTCAAGTGCATTGGGGTTTGTAATTGATGATTAATGTTAAGAATGGGGTGTTACTTAATTCCTTCTCATATTCATTCAAGTCTTCATACGCAATTGCTCCGGTTTGACACGTGACTCATTCACTCTCTCTCACCCACCCCTGCAGATTACGGAAGACCAGGTTGTTATGGCGCACTCCCCCCTAAAGATGTTCGACCAGTACTTCCACAAACAAGTCCTGATCTCCGGCCAGGGACCCACGCAGGAGATCGCTCACAACCTGGGCTTCATCAACTCTACTACTGTGGATGATGTCCGCCAGGCGTACCCGCAGCTGGATTGTGTTGACCATAAGAGACGCAGCTCCAAGGTAAGGGGGATTTGTGTCGTCTCTTTCGGGGGTACCACACAAGACCTTTTGTTGTCAATTTTGTATGGTCAACTTTACTGCCTCAATTATTTCTGAAACAGCTTGAAGGTACACTCGGATGCCATAGTCTCTAGCCCACTCGTACATATTTGTGGAATTCACCTTTTTCTAATTATGGAAGTACTGTATATCTCTGGAAACAAATTTATGAATATATATTTCTATCTATCTATCTATCTATCGCCTGACGCCGTGATCCCCGAAGGGGTGGCCACGAACGAACCGCCCCCATGCACCTCTGTCCCCAGTCAGTCGACGCCCCTCCCCCCAACCAGCACCGCCTTCATTCATGTAGTTCCTCACTCCATCCTTCCACCTCATATTCGGTCTACCTCTCCCCCTCTGTCCCTCCACCTCGCTCTCGTACACCCTCTTAGTCATTCTCTCGCTTTCCATACGTTCCATATGGCCGAACCATCTCAAGTTGTTCCTTTTCACACTTTCCAGCACATCTACCTCCACACCACACCTCCTTCTTACTTCCTCATTAGTCTGTCTATCCCTCCATGTAATTCCGCACGCACTCCTTAAGTAATTCATTTCCACTGCTCTCACTCTTGGTCTGAGTCTCTCAACCAACGTCCATGCTTCGCTTCCGTAAGTCAGTGTCGGGATTACCACACTGTCATGCAAGGACTTCTTCACTTCCATACTGACCACCCTATTTCTTGTTACTGCTTTTAGCGTTCCTACAACCCTCTTCCCCTGTTGTACCCTCTCCCGCACCTCTTCATCCATAGTCCCATCTTTACTCAACACACTGCCCAGATACTTAAAAGAGTTGACGATCTCCATAGCCTGACCGTTCAGCTTCACCTCACACTCTGTGACTTCACCCCTTTCGAAGACCATAACCTTGCTCTTCCCCGTATTTACCTTCAAATTCCGTTTTTCGCACACTGTTCCAAACTCATTTACCAGACCCTGCAACTCCCATTCATTATCACTCATCAGAACTGTATCATCCGCAAACAGCAGTATAGGTAGCTTCCACTCAATTCCCTCCCTTTTCAGCGATACACCAACATCCACTGCTCTTGATAGTATTTCTTTCATAACTCCATCCATATATACAGTAAACAACCACGGGGACATCACACACCCCTGTTTCAAACCAACATTCAGGTCAAAGAACTCGCTCTGCTCACTCTCCACACGTACTGCCGTCTTTGCACCCTCATACATGCTCTTCACTGCTTTCAGCAACTTGCCCTCTACTCCGTATATTCTAAGTACTTTCCACAAACCTTCTCTATCCACTCTGTCATAGGCCTTCTCCAAGTCCATAAAGGCAACATACACCTTTTGTTTCTTCTCCAGATACTTCTCCACAACACAATTCAGGGTAAAAATCTGATCTACACATCCTCTTCCCTTCCTAAAGCCTCCCTGCTCGTCGCCTATCCATTTCTCCGTTCTCACTCTCACTCTCTCAATCACTACCCTACTGTATACCTTCCCTACTACGCTTAGAAGACATATTCCTCGGTGGTTACCACACACTCCTCTTTCCCCTTTGCCCTTATATAGGGGGACTATTATGCCAGTCTTCCAGTCATCGGGTGCACTCCCCTTCTCCCATGCTAGTTTGCACATTTTCCATACCCATTCTATCACTATCTCACCACCATACCTCAACATTTCCCCACACACTCCATTTGTTCCTGGTGCTTTCCCCAACTTCACTCTTTTCATAGCTTCCCACACTTCTGACCTCCTGATCCCCACCTCCTCCTCCACTACTTCTCTTCTTCTCCCTCCCATACCATATCCAGCTATGTTTGCTGGCTCTTCATTCCTTTCATTTAGCAACTCACTGAAGTACTCCCTCCATCTTTCGACTCTCTCTTGCTTCTCGGCTAGCATTCTCCCATTCTTATCTTTCACACCCTTACTGTTTCCCTTGCTACCTTCCCTAACTTTCTTGACTTCTTTCCAGAACAGTTTCTTACTCTCCCTCCATTTTACACTCAGATTCCTTCCAAATTCCTCATCTACTCTTCTCTTACTTTCCTTCACTACTCTCTTCACCACCCTCTTACTCTCCACGTACCTCGCTCGTTTCTGTCTCTCGGAATCTTCATTCCCTCTACTACCCAACCACTCTCTATATGCTTTCTTCTTTTCTTCCACAGCTATTCTTACCTCTTCTGTCCACCATGCTGTACCTTTCACTCCCCTCCCTCTTCTCCTCACTCCACACACCTCCTCACATGCTGCACATATCTCATCCTTAAACACCTTGCTCATCTCCTCCACTTCCTCCATAACTTTCCTCCATATATTTCTATGCATCAACTATATACATACATACATACATACATAAAATTTTAAGACCGAGTGTTCCACACATCAGTGCAGTTTCAGTCTCTTGTCCTAATGGCGGCGTTCCAGGCAACCCTGTTAAGGGCTGCTTCACTTGTCAAGTTCTTGGATTTGAGATCGGCGCGTATAGTCCGATCCCAGGTCTTCCTCGGTCCACCCCTTGGTGCAGCTCCCTCCACAATCACAGACCTGCATTTTTCACCCAATTTTGTTCATCCATTCTCTCCACATGTCCATACCATCCCAGTCTACTTGTACGCATCACCTCGCTAATACTCTTTATACCTAAACGTCTCCTCAGCTCAACATTTGTTATTCTATCCTGTAGCCTGGCCCCACACATCAATCTCACCATTCTCATCTCATTACGCTCCATTCTGTTGACATCCTCTACTTTAACGGCCCATGTTTCTGAGGCATACGTCATTGCACTTCTAACACATGAGGCATACACCTTTCCCTTCAGGGGGAGAGGCATTCTTTTCATGGTCAGGATTGGCATCAATTCTCTGAACTTCCCCCAGCCACACCTAATTCTAGCAACAGTGGCAGCCTCGGCCCCACCACCGGCAGAGATGGTATCTCCTAGGTAACAAAACTTGTTCACCAGCTCCAAAGACTCATTTCCAAAATTCACAGCCACAGGATCATCACTTAACACAAGCTCGCCTTTGCACACTACGCACTCAAATTTCTCTATTTCTGACTTATCCTTCGGCAGGGGCCCCTTTATTCTACTACAGCGCTTACTCCCATGGTGTACCCAACATCGACAGATGCTACATTGAATTGAGTTAACGCCCACTCCCTTTCCACACACTGCACATGGGTATGCACGGTTCTTTTCCACAATGCCTCATCTCAATCTACAATGCATAACCTTGGTTTTGTTAATATTGACTCTTAAACCCTTGCTCGCCATGCCCTCTCTCCACTCTCTGAATTTGGCCTCAGCATCCTGCATACTGTCGGCTATTAGGACTAAATCGTCTATATAAAACAGTTCCAACGGGAGTCCGCCTCTAAAAACTCTAGACAGCGCCTCCAAGACCATAATAAAGAGGAGGGGGCTTAACACTGAACCCTGATGGACTCCAACACGGACTGCGAACTCTTCACTCAGTGCACCCTTCACCCTCACCGAACTTCGCGAATCCTCATACATCTTCATTATCACACGCACCAGCCACTCTTCCACACCAAGTTTCCTCATAGCTCACTGCACAACATCTCTAGGTACCCTATCAAAGGCCTTCTCCAGGTCCACAAACACAAAGTAAAGATCCCTGCCTTTTAGTAAGTATCTTTCCTGTATCTGCCTGACTATGAAGATAGCATCGGTTGTACCACGTCCTGGCATAAAACCAAACTGCATATCATCAATAGAGATGCTTTGCCTGATCAAACCCTCAAGGACTCTCTCACAGACCTTCATGATTTGGTCAAGCATTTTCAGGCCCCTATAATTTGCTCTATCTAGCACATCCCCTTTTCCTTTGTATATATTTACTATTACACTTTTGAGCCAATCCTCTGGGGTTTTCTCATCTTTAATAATGGTGTTTATCAACTCAGTGACTAAGTTTACACCAATCTGCCCTGAGGCTTTTATCATCTCAGCGACAATGTCGGAGTAACCTGGAGCTTTACCGTCCTTCATTTTATTGATTGTGTCGCTCACTACAGCTGGTGCTATCAAAGGAGGGGGCCCAGATATTGGTTTTTCGATACTAAGCTGTTCCTTATCCCATTCAAACTCTACATTTAGCAATCGTTCATAGTGTACCTTCCATGCTTCTCTGATTTCATTTTCTGCATACACAATCTTCCCATTATCATCTCTAACACACTGTTCACCTATAATATCCCTACTGTCATTTTTAACTCGCCTAGCTAGGTTGAAGATCCCATTGGGATTGTCAGTGTTACACACTTGTTCGAGGACCAGGTCCTTAATGCGATTTTTAGCATTGTAAATAACTCTTTTGGCAGTTCGTTTAGCTGCCTGGTATTCCTCCCTGAAAAACAATCCAAAAATAAATCCAAATACCGTAGTTATAATTGCATAAAGAAAAACATAGGTGTCCACAAATTCTTATGAGTGGGCTAGAGACTACAGTATGGCATCCGAGAGTACAATAGGAGAGATTATTATTCCGTCTTTGTTATTCTCTCGCTTTCCCGAGGTCTGTTTCTCATTCACACTTCCCTCACACACACTACCTATTCATCTCACGCTCTCTTCCTCCTCTCTCACACCCTGTTTCTCATTCACACTCTCTCCCTCCTCTCTCACACCCTCTGTTTCTCATTCACACTCTTTCTTTTTGTCTCACACTCTCTCCCTCCTCTCTCACACCCTCTGTTTCTCATTCACACTCTTTCTTTTTGTCTCACACTCTCTCCCTCCTCTCTCACACCCTGTTTCTCATTCACACTCTTTCTTTTTGTCTCACACTCTCTCCCTCCTCTCTCACACCCTGTTTCTCATTCACACTCTCTTCCTTTTTGTCTCATGCTCTCTCCCTCCTTTCTCACACCCTGGGCTACACTACCACTGTGGATGATGTCAGACAGACGTTAACTCAGCTGGATTGTGTCGATCATACAAGACACAGCTTGAAGGTAAAATGGAGTTCTTCTGTGTTATATTATGAGTGAAGTTGTTGTTGTTGTCGTTCCCTAAGCTGCCTGGCCGAACAGCCCCGAGTCCCGAGAGTGAAGTACACATAGAGTGCAATGGTATTAATGAGTTGGCCCAGTTATGTGACAGATAAAGTAAGTTTGAGTGGGTGGGTAGGACAACTTGACAAGGTACAGTCAAAATCAATTGTTTGCTGCAGACAGATAACTTAGAGTGTAATTGTAAGTTAAGGTAAAATTGGAAGGTAGACATACAATTTCCTCGTAAACCGGAGACAATCGGTAGCAGTTAACCAAGCCACATCTGAGCCTTCTTATGTCAAAAGCTCGGTTCCCCATGGAACAGTGCTGGCACCCCTTTTTTGTCCTCATTCTAATTTCGGTAATGATATAGATACTTTGCAAATTACACAAAACTAAGTACAGTATGAAATTAAACACAGGTCATCTGCAGGCAGTTTACTGAAGACAAGTTCCAATTAATACGATATGGAGAGGATAATGTTGTTAAAGGGAACACAAATTACATAACAGAATCTAACCACGTTACAGAACGTAAAGACAATGTGAAGGGCCTTGGAGTGTTAATGTCAGAAACGTTTTTATTCAAAGAACTTAATCTGGTTAAAATTGCAGCTAGGAATACAACCTGTTGTATTCTATGTACATTTAGAACATGTGGGGAATTGCCAAATCCCTGGTGCTACCACGGCTAGAGTATTAACATCCCCATACATAGTAGGTGAAATAAATGATTTAGAGTGTGTACAAAGAAACTTCACCTCGCATAGAAATTCAGTAAAATATTTACACTATTGAGAGTGTTCAAAATCACTGAAGCGGTACTCGTTGGAGCTTAGAACGATACCTAATGATATACACATGGACAATCCCTGAGGGTTTAGTATCAAGTCTACACTCCCTGATAGTCATGAAGATCAGTGATAGGATAGGTTGGGAATGTGATATTCCCAGAATAAAAAATCTAGGGTGCTACGGGCTCATTACGAGAGGCTTGGTTATCACATTGAGGACAATGTTTCTTCAACAAACTTCAACAAACGGCGAGTAAGAGGGCGTCTCTTTAGACAACTTCGAAAGAGCCCTCGATGTCGAACTGCAAAAAGTGCAAGATGAGACCATCTTCGCAGGGGAACGTTCCTCCCCTTCGAACAATCTGCTGCACCAAATCACAACCAATAATGAGGGGTATCACGCTATTCGGTGCCACTAACTAGCAGCGTGGCGAACACTATACTGTACAGTACAAATAAATAAGTCCTCATGTTTCTAATTGGCCTTGACTATAGGTAGCGCCAACGAACTTGACATTTTTCTTGACCAGATAACAGATAACAGACCCCTTAACTTCTCTTAACTCAAAATGAATGAAAGCAATCGAGCTGACATTTCTATCATTAGGGAAGATCCCACCAGGAAATAGGTGTGGATATTTACAGCCAGTTTGCTCTAGGTCCTTTTAAGTTATGAGAAGTTAAGGGGTCAAGAAAATTTTCAAGCTCGTTGGCGCTACCTATAGTGATGTACCGGGTATGTTTTATGGTGTAGAATTGTTGAATTAATGTTCTCTTCAGATATTACACAAATTATACTAAGGTTTTTGGTGAACTCTTGATTTTGACTGTGCAGACAAAGCAGGGGTATAACGTAAAACCTCTATACTGTGCAGGTACAGTACAGTATTGAATTAAGGGGAGATGGGCTGGGTATTTTTTTGTCTATTAACCCGGGAACTGCTGGGAGACTCTTAAGAGTTCCCCCAGCGGACTGCTGGGAGACTCTTATGAGTAAGTGAAAAAAAAAATCAACTTTTGACATCGAAAATTTTTTAAATCTCAGTCCTCTACCTCCCCTCCTTCCCCACTTTCCTCCTCTCCTTCAGTTATCACCTATTTTCCCTGTTATTCCCTTATTCTGAGGTATATTTTCGTGCTAACATTAGCGAGTTGCAAGCAGGGTGTTGTCATCACTGATGGCAAGCGAGTGCAAGAGAGAGAGAGAGAGTATCGATCGACTGTGTCTCAGTGGCCTTGGGGGAAATTGGCGGGAAAGCAGTTTGCCTCACCCATACATTATACAACTCGCGGGCTATATCTCCGATTTTGACCATCCAAACGCTGTTTTCACTTGTTTTATTGTTGTTTCAGGTTAATACCTTTATAATCAACCCATAATAGGTGCATATGGATAAGTATTAATGCTATTAATGGTACAATGAATATTTTAGTGACGGAAACACCTCAAATACGTCAGTACAGGGGGACGTTTCCAATTACCCCCATGCAATTCTATTGCACTAGACATATCGAAAGCCTTCGATAGAGTCTGGCATAAATCTTTAATTTCTAAACTACCCTCCTTCGGTTTCTATCCCTCCATCTGTGCCTTTGTCTCTAATTTCCTTTCCGGCCGTTCCATAGCCGCGGTTGTGGACGGCCATTGTTCACTTCCTCACCCTATAAACTCCGGTGTTCCTCAGGGCTCTGTCCTATCTCCTATTCTCTTTCTAATTTTTATAAATGATCTCCTTAACTGTACCTTAATTCCCATCCATTCATACGCAGACGACTCAACCTTACACTACTCCATTAGTTTTTCAGAACGCCCCAGCCAGCAATCTCTCAACAACAAACGTAATGAAGCCATAGAACTCTTAAATTCTGATCTAAATACAATTTCCAATTGGGGCAGAGAAAACCTTGTTAACTTTAATGCTTCCAAAACCCAATTTCTCCATCTATCTACCCGTCAGGATCTCCCAGCGGACTATCCCTTATTCTTCAACAATACAAAAATCAACCCTTCATCTTCTCTCAATATTCTTGGTGTCTCTTTTTCTTCTGCTCTCATTTGGAAGGACCATATTACCAGTCTTGCTAAGGCAGCCTCCCAGAAGCTGGGTGTGCTCAACCGCCTTAGGGGGTTCTTTTCCCCTGCACAGCTTCTTGCTCTGTACAGGGGCATAGTGCGCCCTTGTATTGAGTATTGTTCACATGTGTGGGGAGGTTCCTCTCACACCGCTCTCCTAGACAAAGTTGAAAGGAAGGGCTTTCGTATCATTAACTCCCGTCCACTCACCAACTCTCTGCAATCTCTCTCTCTCCGCCGCAATGTTGCATCTCTCTCGCTATTCTATCGCTACTATAATAATCAGTGTTCCTCAGAGCTATCCCAGTGCATACCACCTCCTTTACGTAGGGCACGTGGTACCCGTCTTGCAACTCAATCCCACCCCTACTCTGTGCAACTCTCCAACCCAAGAGTGAAACGTTACTCTCAAACTTTCTTCTACTCAACAGCTGAGCTCTGGAACTCTCTCCCAGAATCAGTCTTTCCCTCTTCCTATGACTTAAATTGCTTCAAACTCCGTGTGTCCAGGCATTTTGGCTCGAACGTCCCTTGATTTTGGCCCTGTCACTCTTTCAACTATGGGGGAGGCACTCGCTATAGGCAGTTATGCCTTTTGCCTCCCTCAATCACATAGAAAAAAAAAAAAATAAAAATGCGCACTTGCTAGGTTAATTCAATTATTCCTATGAATAGGTGAGAATGGTGAGATGGATGTGTGGGGCCAGGCTACAGGATAGAATAACAAATGTTGAGCTGAGGAGACGTTTAGGTATAAAGAGTATTAGCGAGGTGATGCGTACAAGTAGACTGGGATGGTATGGACATGTGGAGAGAATGGATGAACAAAATTGGGTGAAAAAATGCAGGTCTGTAATTGTGGAGGGAGCTGCACCAAGGGGTGGACCGAGGAAGACCTGGGATCGGACTATACGCGCCGATCTCAAATGCAAGAACTTGACAAGTGAAGCAGCCCTTAACAGGGTTGCCTGGAATGCCGCCATTAGGACAAGAGACTGAAACTGCACTTATGTGTGGAACACTCAGTCTTAATATTTTATGTATGTATGTATGTATGTATATTTCGTAGTTTCGTAGCGTCCGGACATTTTTGCTGATCGGTGTCATGCACTTTTCCACTAATTACTTTTGTTTTGACTTTGTTTTCTCTATAAGCCGGTATCACACGAGCGCTTTTATAGTCAACATTCGATGATCAAGATTTTTCTGGCAAAATTTCTGGACTTTTTTGCACTGGTATCGGAAACTAGAGTGTTGGTAGATGAATTTAGGTAAGCGAAGTATTTAATATGTTTGAGGATAAATGTTCAGGGAAAAATCGCTAGTGTGATACCGACTTAAACCCGGTATTCCTAGAGAACCCCCATCATTGTCAGTGATAATTACTTTTTTTTGCCAGACTACTGTTTAATCAATAATATGTACTATAAGTAGCCCCAGGGAACTTGATAATTATCTTAACCCCTTAACTTCTTATAACACAAAATGAATTAAAACAATCGGGCTGACTTTTCTATCATTTAGGAAGAGTCCACCAGAAAAGAGGTGTGGATAATCACAGCCAGCTCTAGGCCCTTTTGAGTTAAAGAGAGGTCAGGGATCAAGATTATTGTCAAGTTCGTTGGTGCTACTTATAGTTGTTGTAATTGCAATTAGAATTACAGTACTGGAGCATCATTACAGTACTATACTCGTATTGAAATTACAGCAACCAGCATTGACCGGCTAGAAGTATGTCAAAGATATAGTTAATACCACCAACAGTGAGGGGGTTTGTTTAGGAATGCAGTCTCAGTCCCTGGTCCACCATTCCTTCCTGCCACCTTTTGAGCTTTGCCTCAGCATCAGTTGTGTGTTCATTACAGGTCTCCCTCGATTTACGACGTTCCTGAAAACCCAATCTTAAATAGAAAAATTGTATAGCGAACCCTAAAATTAGCCCATTGACTGCTAGAGAAGTTCTGGAATGCCATGGCAATGTATATCAATTTACAGGCTTTTAACCCTCCTGGCCCGGGCTGTATCTCCAAAGGACAGGGTGGGCTACCCGGGCGATCTGGCCGAAAAACGTCTAGGCCTAGGCTACTGTATTTTGGTTAATTTTAACTGCTAGAAATTTCCCACACATCTATAAATGTAGTGCGGTTTCCAATCTGTAGACTGGCGTTGAGTAG
>JBAKBP010005761.1:0-62029 GCA_037953745.1 Lithodes maja | reverse complement strand
CTAGCTCATTTCTTTTGGCCTAACATGAAAAAAGATGTAACCAAATTTGTAAAGTCTTGCCACACTTGCCAGATAGTAGGAAAGCCAAATGAGACCATCCCTAAAGCTCCACTTGCTCCTATCCCTGTCACTACAGAGCCTTTTGAGAAAATAGTAATTGATTGTGTAGGGCCTCTTCCCGAAACTAAGAAAGGGAACCAGTATCTACTTACCGTAATGTGTGCTGCAACTAGGTATCCTGAGGCTTTCCCTTTAAAAGATATCAAGGCTAAGACTATTGTGTCCCATCTGTTGCATCTTTTCACAAAAGTAGGCATTCCTAAAGAAATTCAGAGTGATCAGGGGTCAAATTTTACAAGTAACCTAATGAAAGCAGTACTGAGGGAGTTAGAGGTAGATAAGAAGATAGCCACTGCGTACAGACCTCAGACCCAGGGTTGCCTAGAACGCCATCATCAATCTCTGAAATCCATGATAAAAAAAGTTTTGTTTTGAGACTGAGAAAGAGTGGGATGCCAACATTGACTGGCTTCTTTTTGCCGTTAGAGAGTGCCCTCAAGAGTCGCTAGGATACTCCCCTTTTGAGTTGCTATATGGGCGTCAGATCAGAGGCCCTCTAAAGGTCTTGAAAGATTCTTGGTTTGTGGAAGTATCTGATCATCCTTCTCGCACAGTTGCAGAGTACATCAATGAGTTAAAACTTCAGATGTCAAATGTAAGAGCGCTAGCACTGGCCAACCTTGAGAGGAGTCGGTCAAGAATGAAAACCCACTACGATCGCAAGTCTGAAAGTAGAACATTTAGTCCTGGAGACAAAGTCCTTCTCTTCCTGCCCATTCCTGGTAGTCCATTAAAAAGCAAATTTTGTGGCCCATATGTAGTCTCTCAGAAACTTTCCAAGCTAAACTATGTTGTTCGCACTCCTGATCGAAGGAAGGATCAAAGGATTGTTCACTTAAACCAGATGAAGGCGTACATAGAAAGGCCGCTTGAGGAGAATACCCCAATACTAGCTGTAAATACTGTACCACATTTTGTACCAGACTCGTGGGAATTGCAAAAGGTAGGAGACTCTGATGTGATTGAGTTTGGTGATCTTCCTTCACCTTGTGGAAGCCCAAAGAACAGCGAACTATTATGTACCTTAGATCAATATTTGCCGGACATGTCGCCATCACGTAGAGATGATCTTAGGAAATTGCTTGTAAGTTACCCTTCAGTCACATTGGATGTCCCTGGCTTTTGCAAGGACCATCATCACGATGTTATCTTGACCTCACCAGAAGTAAGACCTATCAAACAATCACCATACAGACTAAACCCTCAGAAGCAAGAGATCATGAGAAAGGAAATTGACTTTATGTTGGAGAAGTCCTTAGTGGAACCAAGTCATTCCCCTTGGGCGTCACCCTCTTTATTAGTCCCAAAACCAGACGGTAGTAGTAGGCCGTGTACTGATTACAGGAAAGTAAATGCAGTGACAGTCCCTGATGCATATTCACTACCTAGAATTGATGACCTAATAGATAAAGTAGGGGCTGCTAAGGTAGTATCAACCATAGACTTGCAGAAGGGGTATTACCAAATTGGGATGACCGATAGAGCTAAAGTCATCTCGGCTTTCACCACTCCTTTTGGGCTCTTCCAATATAGAGTCATGCCTTTTGGCATGATGAATGTTCCTGCCACATTTCAAAGGGTCATGTCATATACTATTCAGGATTTAGAAGGTGTAGACACTTACTTAGATGACATCATGATTATTTCAGATACTTGGGAGGATCATCTTTCCAGACTGGACGGGCTGATGGAGCGCTTGGCTGCTGCTGGATTCACCATCAACCTAGCAAAGTCCTGCTTTGGATGTGGATCAGTGACCTACCTTTGGCCATGTGGTGGGTCAGGGTACTGCACGTCCCAAGGAAGCTAACGTGGAGACTATCACCGCCTTTCCCCAGCCAACTGACCGCAAATCCATCATGCGGTTTTTAGGGATGTGCGGATTCTACCGCAGATTCTGTCCGAACTTTGCAGCCATATCAGCGCCCCTCTCGGATCTTACAAGCCCTAAAATTAAGTTTGTCTGGACTCCCACCTGTACTGCTGCCTTTGACCGACTGAAGTGCCTCCTTTCATCCTACCCGGTACTTCATGCTCCTGATTCCGCATTGCCTTACCATCTTCAGGTTGATGCGAGTGATAGAGGAGTCGGGGCAGTACTTCTGCAACCAGATAAGACAACTGGCGTCCTACATCCTGTCTCTTACTTCTCCACCAAACTGAAGAAACACCAGAGGAGTTATTCCACAGTGGAGAAGGAGTGCTTGGCGATTGTATCAGCGGTGAAGAAGTTCGAATGTTATCTCCCTCAGCACTATCCACCAATCATCATCCATACTGACTACAACCTTCTTACTTTTCTGCACAAGATGAGGAACAACAACCAACGACTTCTCCGGTGGGCTCTAAAGTTACAGGAGTACCATCTCATTGTTCGCCATATTCGTGGGGTAGACAATCGGATTGCAGACGCCTTGTCAAGAGATCTTCCACCTACAGCGGAGCCTATTCCTCCTCTCGCTACCTAGTCCTCTTCGCTCCCCTTCGAGGACTTTAAGGGGGGAGGTGTCCCGGACCTATAGGCTCTGACTGTACGGGTTCACTTCCACCCTTCAAACGCATCAACCAGTCTGAGATCGGGGTCGGGGCTTCAAGCAACCAAACCCACAGAGACCCGAAACTTCGCATCCCAATATCCTTCTTACTTCTATCCCTCTCATTTTGATCGAGCAGAGTTTCGAAGTCTCACTCAATAAATATGTAATTCAAATTAAAGTTCAATGCTATCTCTGCTCATGAACACCAGGGGGTGGATGTTTCTTTTCTGGTCACATTAAATCTACCGTAGTCAATGATGGGACGGGAATAATGAGTGGGGTCAGTGTTATCTTAGACTTTCTCGGTGCAACGTTCTCGGGAATATCGCTTCCAGAAAGCGTTGTTTTAAAACTCCAGGAACTACCCCCCTTCGGTTTGACTACAGGAGATATCGTGACTATAACTTATATTTTCATTTTGATTTTCTTTTTGTTTTCATTTTGTATAAATTAAATATTTTGCATTAATATTAATTACCATTGTATTTGTTTTATTTTGTTTTATAACTTTAAATTATAATTATATAATACATAATGGTTTTGTTATATTACTTAAATTTGATTTTATTATATTAACAAAAATTGTGTATTCTTTTCTTATCCATATATATTTATACCCTAATGATTAAATGAAGTGAGGAAGATTAACCCTATATAATATCCAGAAGACTACTTTGAAATCTGATTAAAATACGAGAACAACTCTTAAATTAAAATATCATCTTAGTAATAAATATTAAAATACGAGAACTACTCTTAAAAGAGACTTTACCTTAATACAAGTACTAAATTAATAAAAGTACTTATCCATACTGAACACCCTTAAACTAAAGTTCAGTCTTTGTGTTCAACCTAAAGGTCACCCTCTAGACTCCTTCGGGGCCAAATCTTTAACTAAGCTAGTTCCACTAGTCTCTCCAAACTTTGGGTTGTAACAATACAATCTCGCCTAGAGTTCTAAAGGAAGCTAAGAATGAGCTCTCCAAACCACTGACATTACTATTCAATAAATCCTTGCAGTCTGGAACTATGCCTGATCAGTGGAAGCTAACCAACGTAACACCGATATTCAAAAAAGGCAGCAAATCCCTACCCAGTAACTATCGTCCAATTAGCTTAACCTCAGTTGTATGTAAAATGCTTGAAACGGTCATACGAGACAGACTCGTAAATCACTTAGAGGAAAATAACATACTTAAAGATACCCAACACGGCTTTCGTAAAAAACGTTCTTGTTTAACAAACCTCTTAGACTTCTTCCACGATATCCTCAACCTCTACGATGAGAGTAAAGCTGTAGATATTATATACCTTGATTTTCAAAAGGCCTTTGACAAAGTTCCCCACAAACGTTTACTGCTAAAACTAAAAGTGCATGGAATACAAGACGGTGTGTTGAAATGGATAGAAAATTGGCTCAGCAACAGAAAGCAAAGGGTAGTCATAAACGGTAAGGCATCTAAATGGACCAATGTAAGTAGCGGGGTACCCCAGGGATCGGTACTAGGCCCAATTCTCTTTCTAATTTACATCAACGACATAGATGAGGGTCTCGCCTGCACAATCTCAAAATTTGCTGACGATACAAAAATTGCAAATAGCGTACTCTCAAAAGAACAAGTTGACGATATGCAACACAATCTAGATAAATTGTCATGTTGGGCCCAAATTTGGCAAATGAGTTTCAATGCGGATAAATGTAAAGTACTACATGTCGGATACCTAAATGAGAAAGCAAACTATTCGATGAATGGCACTCAGCTTAAGAATGTAAACAGAGAAACTGATCTGGGAGTAACAATATCGAGTAACCTAAAACCGAGTCAACAATGTTCAGAAGTTGTTAAGAAGGTAAACAAAATAATTGGCTTTATAGGCAGGTCATTTGAGCATAAATCCAAAGAAGTTATCCTAACCCTTTACAATTCCTTAGTCCGCCCTCTTCTGGAATACTGCGTTCAATCCTGGTGCCCTTCTTACCAAAAAGATATAAACAAGCTAGAACGAGTTCAACGTAGAGTTACCAAAATGATACCTAGCCTAAAGAACAAACCATACGAAGAGCGTCTTAGAGAATTAAATCTATTTCCTTTAACCCAGCGCAGATTAAGAGGCGACTTAATTCAAGTGTTCAAAATCATCAAAGGCATCGACAATATGAACTGTAGTAAGTACTTCACTATCGACCAATCTAATTACACGCGGGGAAACGGTTGCAAAATTATTGGTAAATCTTTTAACTCACACGAATCTAAGAATTTCTTCTTCAATCGAGTTGTCAACTTGTGGAATGGGCTTCCCCGAGACGTTATAGACTGCAGCACCGTTGATTCATTTAAATTCCGCCTAGACAAATATCTCGCATCAAACCCGCGACTGACTGCGTTTGTAAATGAATAACTTTATCCTCCCCTCAGTAACTAACCCATATGTCCCCTACTAACTTCCTAGTCCTGCCACGTTAGTGGCAGGGCAGTAGTTCCCTTTCCAATGTTCCCTTACCCACTCTAAACCACTGTTTGGACACTTGATCCTCAGTGTTTTGGAGGACAAGCAGCCTAGAAGGATCACTAGATATGTTGTTGCTTGATTTCCTTTGTACTCCTTTGTAATTTGGTGCAGCAGACTGTTCGAAGGGGAAGCACGTTCCCCTGCGAAGATGGGCTCACATGGCACCTTCTGAAGTTTGACGTCGAGGGCTCTCTTGAAGTTTTTGAGACGTTCCTCCTGTCTCTTATTTGCTGTGGGAGTTTGTTGAAGAGACGTGGTCCTCTATGTGATAACCAGGCCTCTCGCAGCAAGCCAGTAGCACCTCGATATTTCATCATGGGGATATCGCATACCCAGCATCTCTTATCACTGAACTTACTGACTATCTGAGTGTATAGATTTGGTACTATTCCCTCAGCAATTTTCCATGTATATTATTTAGTTACGCTCCCTTCTACATTCCAACGAGTACAGCTTCAACGCTCTCTAAGTCGTATATTTCACCTACTTTGTATGGGGATGTTAATATGTTACAGTACTCGAGCCGTGGTAGAACCAGGGATATGAAGAGCGTTATCATTGGCAACTCACCATGCATGTACGTAGAATCCAACTACTATGGGTTTCAGAGGCTGTGTTACATCGTTTTTCGGGAATAACTTAACAAACAATTGGATCAGTATGATATTTTGACACAGCTGTTTTCACACTGTGCCCTAATTTTCGTCAATATAGTGTATTACCAAAAGTGTAGAAATATGCCACTTGTCCCTGTGTCATGAGGCTAAAGTCACACATTCATGACTAAGAAACAGACAAGGCTACCGTGACTTACCTGTGAGAACCACCAAACCATTACTGCTCCTCCATCAAAAACAGTAGTTATCATCAGCCACCACCCATCCCTACTATCGCCTTTAAATTCAAATTATCTGTCAATATCAAGTATCAATATACAAAAAAGTATGTATTTTTGTATATTTTTATTTTGATATTCACAGATAACTTGAATTTAAAGGTGATAGTAGGGTTGGGTGGTGGCTGATAACTACCGTGTTTGTTGGAGGAGCAATGCTGACCACCCTATTTCTTGTTACTGCTTTTGTTCCTACATCCCTCTTCCCCTGTTGCACCCTCTCCCGCACTTCTTCATCTATACTCCCATCTTTACTCAGTACAATGCCCAGATACTTTAATGAGCTGACAATCTCCATAGCCTGACCATTCAACTTCACCTCACACTCTGCGGCTTCACCCCTTCCGAAGACCATAACCTTATTCTTCCCAGCATTTACCTTCAGATTCCATTTTTAGCACACTGTTCCAAACATATTTACCAGACCCTGCAACTCCCATTCATTATCGCTCATCAGAACTGTATCATCAGCAAACAGCAGTACAGGTAGCTTCCACTTGTTTCCCTCCCTTATCAGCGATTCACCAACATCCACTGGTCTTCCTTGTATTTTTGTATGTCTCCAACCATATATACAGTAAACAACCACGGGGACATCACACATCCCTGATTCAACCCAACATTCAGATCAAAGAACTCGCTCTGCTCATTCTCCACACGTGCTGCCGCCTGTGCACCCTCATTCATGCTCTTCACTGATTTCAGCAACTTGCCATATACTCCGTATAATCTAAGTATTTTCCACATACCTTGTCTATCCACTCTGTCATAGGCCTTCTCCAAGTCCATAAAGGCAACACACAGCTTTTTTTGCTTCTCCAGATATTTCTCCTCAACACATTTCAGGGAAAAATTCTGATCTACACATCCTCTTCCCTTCCTTAAACCGCCCTGCTCGTCACTTATCCATTTATCCGTTCTTGCTCTCACTCTCTCAGTGCTAGTGAAGTGACGGGGTTGGATAGAACGGGGTTTGGGAAACACCTGTAGGATTGCCAGCCTACAGGTGAGTAGGAAGGACAAAAGAAACAAACAGCAGAGACACCATTCCATATCAGTTTCTCATGATGCAGAGAAACAAGACACAGAGGAGACCCCATTTTACCAGGTCATTCCCGTTTTCTTACTACCAGGAAGACGGGTCACCTAGGTCAGTCACCCCTATTAAAAAATGGGAGTGTCAGCCAATCACCATCCAGGTTTCAAACCCTCCCCACCAATCACCAGCCTTCATTGCACCAGCAGCCAGATTTGCAGTACACAGAACAAATGTTTATGCAAATTCAACATCAAAGACCTGAGTGCTACCGACATAAGTGGGGATATTAGGATCTGCAGTACAAGACTGTTACAAAGAACTCTGGACCAACCCAGGAACATAGAGAAGACCAGAGTTATTCCCTGATTCACCAATAACCCTCAATTATAATAAAATCACCAGAACTGCTATTATATCCTTCCTAGACTTAGTAACTCCCACCGGAGTATTAAATAAAATACTTTAAATTATTAGGTACCTAATGCTAACTACCATGTATTTTTAAGTTAAGTATTTACTTCACTATTGATGTCACAACGATTCACTATATCCCTTTAACATTGAATGACTATAAGTTGAAGCTAAGAAAATATCTGAACATGTACTCAACGAAATTGTTGAGAAAGCAAGCACTTCCACCTCGGTAATGTTCTTAAGTCGGAAAAGTCCGGAGCATCTAACTAAAAGTGGTAACTGCCTCCCCCTCCCCCTCGAGACTACAACGAGCCCTGTTTTGTTGCACCTGACGTCTGGATGTGAGATTCCTGACGGTGCGAAGCAGCCCTGAAGTCTGGTCCAGGCTAACTTACGCTCTACGTCGGCCAGACTTGCTCTCGAACCTAACCCCCCCCCAACTTCCCCTAAGTGTCTGAGTATCTTACATTGTGATTATTGATGTGAAGGTAAGGTAAATTATGTAAATATTCATTGCTAATCCCTGTATAGATCTGTGTCTAAGATCCTTTATTGTTGTGTATGCATTAATCCTTCAGAAACCATATTAAACCTTGTGTAGTTCTGTGCCCAAAATCTAGTGTTAACATCTCTTCTAAGTTCATATAAAACATTCTACGCATACGATACATAATGGTGTAAATTCATAATCAAGCCGTATACTGACAGATTTTCCTTGTGTATGTCCATTCTATTGTTGTATGTACCAAGTTGAAGCTGAAGTGTATACTGTGAATTGATTCCCTTCTAAATCCTCACTTTTACGTAGAACCTACGCCCAATTTCATATCCAATTAAAGTCAGCTCCCCCCCTCCCCCCTATTACGCCTTATTTTGTTGTGCGTTAATAGTATAATTTGTGAATAACGTATTAGTTTATTCTGTTATGAAATAGATAATTTCGATCCTGCTCGTCTAGGAATTCTAGTTCTGTGTAGATCTATTGTCTAATTATTTCACCAACTCGAATACAACGCCAATTTGTTCTGTATTCCATAAAGGAATCTGTTAACCAGTTCAGATCTCCTTCATACCTTATCAGGTATTTCCATCTAAGTACAACTTCGTCGTGTACGCAATATTTAACTTGTAGTATTATTATAACTACTCGTATACACCATTTTATTGATGCGTTCTCTGAGCTTCTGTAATCAATTTAGGGGAGGTGTGGTGGAGTGGTCATGCCACTGGATTGATAATCCAATGGACCCGGGTTCAAATCCCGATATGTCAATGGGAAGATATTATTGGGATTGAATTTGTGCTGTACCTAGTATCAGTGCATTACCACAAAGCCCACCAAAATGCCAAAAAAATACCCTCGTTGTTCCCTGATTAAATAACACTGTATGAATATTCCCATATTCAAAATATGTTACAGGGGGACAATGCCCAGTGAGTTCACTGCTCAATAGGTGGCGTTCTGAGAGTGAGGGTCTGAGTCTGGAGGGTGAGACGGTGAAGCACTTGAATGAAGCAACCGGCCGCTTCAGAGATGGAGCTGCTTCGAGCCATGATGGATGCTTCGCATGTCTCACTCCCCAGACTGGAACAAGACCTCACAGGCTTCACCGTGTTGGGCGGTGGAATGTACAGGCTCTCAACCTATGCCCGAGAGGGAATAGTTGGAATATAGAAAAAAAAAAAAAAAATCTATTATTTGATTCAGTTAGGTTATCTTCAACCTTTGAGTATTCTTCAGTAGATATAAATCATCAAATCTGAATTCCTCGACCAGTGAGATTATCTCAGCATATAAGAATTCATTAATCGTATGCCCATGATATAAAGTCTCTCCTTATAATCTAAGCCCATCATTAATAGTAAAAATTATTTATCTCCCCTCTCCTTTGAATTTCAATATCTTCCTCCCCTTAGTCAGAATAATATCGCACTAACTATATTTACTATTTTGATCATCGCAGTCAAACACATGACCTGAGCGACCTACCTAGCCCAAACTAATCTGTGCGCGTTAGCCCTTTAAACCTCCCCCCCCCCCCTACACTTCCGGCCAACCGTGAGCGAGTGTTCATCCCAGAACTCCTCATCCACTTTCCCTTTTGTTCCGCCCCACCTTATTGACATGTACTTACAGATTTCGTTCAACCTGCCCGAAACTTATTTCCGAATAATTCACATTAGATACTCAACTCTCATATATATTATTATCAAGGGTTTTATCTATATGTATGTTTTGTCTGATTATTATTGCATACTTCCATTATAATATTATCCTTTGATTCATGCTCATTATATGTTTTTACCAGACCTTAGTGTGTGATAAGTGTTAATAATTGTTTGCTTGCTATTCCTTATAGTAGTGCAGTAAATATCCACCCACACTTTAGGCCTATTTATATGAGTGAAGTACCTATCATTTGTCTATGTCAACGCCTACATACTTGCTTACTATTCCTCAATTCCGCAGCCATGGATCAAAAAACGCCATCCGAGAAGAAGCAGCAGTGACATAAATCATCCAACGCCAAGCAAAAAACAGAGGCAACCGAGGACCACCAGCGATAAGGACCGAAGACAGCGAGGGAGGACCGAGAACAGCCATGAACGTACATGTAGATCCGACAAGAACCAACAATATTATTAAAGAGCGTTCCGTGAGTTCTAAAATAACAAATTTAAAGGTTTTCTATGCAAACGCTCGTAGCATACGCAATAAATTTTCAGATTTAGAGGAGCTAGTGTTTACAGAAAATTATGATGTGATTGGCATAACAGAATCTTGGCTCAGTACAGAAGATAGAGACTTTTTAGCAGAGTATTCACTTCCCGGTTATGTAATGTTTGAGAAAAGCCGAATAAATCGAAATGGAGGTGGCGTTTTACTTTATATCAAAGAAAGTCTTAACCCTACCCTCTTGTCAAAACCTCAAATTGTGAATG
This sequence comes from Lithodes maja, assembly GCA_037953745.1. Taxonomy (NCBI): domain Eukaryota; kingdom Metazoa; phylum Arthropoda; class Malacostraca; order Decapoda; family Lithodidae; genus Lithodes; species Lithodes maja. Next base: position 51,570 of record JBAKBP010005761.1, on the reverse strand, counting down.
TCGACACATCTTTTGTGCTAGTAAAGAATAATAAAGGTACAAAAATAACACTTGCGTTAATATACAGACCTCCAGCTCAATCAGTGCAAACTGACTGAGAAATTTACGAACAAATTGCAGATGTAAGTAACTCACAAGATACCGTAATTTTTGGCGACTTTAATTTACCTGTGACCAAGTGGGGCGATACTCTTACTTCACACTCCGGACATGACTTGTATACGAACTTGCAAGAGAGTTCGCTTTATCAATTTGTTGGAACACCGACCCGTGGTAATAACGTTCTTGACATTGTACTTGCAACAAAAGAAGAATTAATAGAGAATTTGAATGTTGGTGATGAATTCAGTAACAGCGACCATCTTATGATAACTTTCACTTTAAACTTTACTAGTAACGAACCAAATAGTAGCATCGAAAAAGTCCCTAATTTCAAGAAAGCAAACTTTCATAAACTTAGAGCTATGTTTAAAGAAACTGACTGGAGCTTTTTAATTAACAATAACGACATAAATATATCTTGGAAGTTATTCGAAACCACTTACCTAAAAGCAGTGCAAGACTGCATACCATCGAAAATACGGCGTCCGGGCCATAATAATAAGCCCAAATGGTGGAATAAAGATATTTCAAACTACCTGCTTGCTAAAAAATTTGCTAATGATAGATTAAAATCCTCACAAAATTACGAAGAACGGGTGAAATTTGTAGAGCTACGACGCAAAGCCAAAAAGTTAATTAAGCAAAGTAAAAAGACCCTAGAGTTACATATTGTGAATCAAAGTAAAACAAACCCGAAATAATTCTATAGTTATATCAGAAAGAAAAAAGTAGTTACTTCAACTGTTGGACCGTTAGTTGATGAAAATGGAGAATACACCAAAGACGAAGTACAAATGAGTAATGCCCTCAATACCTTCTTTGCATCAGTTTTTACAACAGAAGACCTCGGTGATATCCCTACACCATCGCCGATTCAGATTGATAATTCAGATGTTCTAAGCAATATCACTGTTACAGAGAGAGAAGTATTGAATTGTTTAGAAAAACTCAAGGTAAATAAAATGCCGGGACCTGATACAATCTCGCCTAGAGTTCTAAAGGAAGCTAAGGATGAGCTCTCCAAACCACTGACATTACTATTCAATAAATCCTTGCAGTCTGGAACTATGCCTGATCAGTGGAAGATAGCCAACGTAACACCGATATTAAAAAAAGGCAGCAAATCCCTACCCAGTAACTATCGTCCAATTAGCTTAACCTCAGTTGTATGTAAAATGCTAGAAACGGTCATAAGAGACAGACTCGTAAATCACTTAGAGGAAAATAACATACTTAAAGATACTCAACACGGCTTTCGTAAAAAACGTTCCTGTTTAACACACCTCTTATACTTCTTCCACGATATCCTCAACCTCTACGATGAGAGTAAAGCTGTAGATATTATAATATTATACCTTGATTTTCAAAAGGCCTTTGACAAAGTTCCCCACAAACGTTTACTGCTAAAACTAAAAGCGCATGGAATACAAGACGGTGTGTTGAAATGGATAGAAAATTGGCTCAGCGACAGAAACCAAAGAGTAGTCATAAACGGTAAGGCATCTAAATGGACCAATGTAAGTAGCGGGGTACCCCAGGGATCGGTACTAGGACCAATTATCTTTCTAATTTACATCAACGACATAGATGAGGGTCTCACCTGTACAATCTCAAAATTTGCTGACGATACAAAAATTGCAAATAGTGTACTCTCAAAAGCACAAGTTGACGATATGCAACACAATCTAGATAAATTGTCACATTGGGCCCAAATTTGGCAAATGAGTTTCAATGCGGATAAATGTAAAGTACTACATATCGGATACCTAAATGAGAAAGCAAACTATTCGATGAATGGCACTCAGCTTAAGAATGTAAACAGAGAAACTGATCTGGGAGTAACAATATCGAGTAACCTAAAACCAAGTCAACAATGTTCAGAAGTTGTTAAGAAGGCAAACAAAATAATTGGCTTTATAGGCAGGTCATTTGAGCATAAATCCAAAGACGTTATCCTAGCCCTTTACAATTCCTTAGTCCGCCCTCTTCTGGAATACTGCGTTCAATGCTGGTGCCCTTATTACCAAAAAGACATAAACAAGCTAGAATGAGTTCAACGTAGAGTTACCAAAATGATACCTAGCCTAAAGAACAAACCATACGAAGAGTGTCTTAGAGAATTAAATCTATTTCCTTTAACCCAGCGCAGATTAATCTATCTATCTATCTATTGCCTGACGCCGTGATCCCCGAAGGAGTGGCCACGAATGAACCGCCCCCATGCACCTCTGTCCCCAGTCAGTCGACGCCCCTCCCCCCAACCAGCACCGCCTTCGTTCATGTAGTTCCTCACTCCATCCTTCCACCTCATATTCGGTCTACCTCTCCCCCTCTGTCCCTCCACCTCGCTCTCGTACACCCTCTTAGTCATTCTCTCGCTTTCCATACGTTCCATATGGCCGAACCATCTCAAGTTGTTCCTTTTCACACTTTCCAGCACATCTACCTCCACACCACACCTCCTTCTTACTTCCTCATTAGTCTGTCTATCCCTCCATGTAACTCCGCACGCACTCCTTAACCCGGGAGCTGCGGGGAGACTCTTAAGAGTTCCCCCGGCGGACTGCGGGAAGACTCTCCAGAGTAACGCTTTTGAACGCGTACCAAAACCGCGCGTTAATAGTCAGGCGGCTGAAAATTGGTGTGGATGTAGTACTACATGTCAACTCTCGATACCACCCCGCCAAACGCTCTCCCCGCACTCGTGCAAGCACCACCGCGCCAGTAACCAAGCACTAGTCATGGAGCCCACACGTCCCTCACGCTCGCTCCCTGATGACACAACCAGCCCTCCTTCTGGTGGTGTTAGCCGCCGTGGAAGGCAGAGGGTGGCTGCCAAAGACCCTAGCTACCAGTACGACACGCCCTACAGCTCTGAGGACGAAACACCAGCACCCAAAGCACAAAAAACACGTGCAAGCAGGGCAATGGCACAGAGGTCATTGGTCTTTCGGGACACTGCCACCACGACCCAGGCCACTGCAACAACCACTACCACCACCACTACCACCACTGCCACCCCTGCCACCCCTGCCAGCGACGCAGGAGGCCGCCCTAGGGCTGCAAAACCTGCGGGGGCAGGAAAAATTAAAGGCACGGGCGTAGGGAAAAGATCCCGTACGCCAGCCACAGTGCCCCTACCACCACCACCACCACCAGCCGCCGCCCCTGGCCCGGCTGCCGCCGCCGCCCCTGGCCCGGCTGCCGCTGCCGCCCCTGCTGCCCCTGCCAGCGATGCAGGAGGCCGCCCTAGGGCTGCAAAACCTGCGGGGGCAGGAAAAATTAAAGGCACGGGCGTAGGGAAAAGATCCCGTACGCCAGCCACAGTGCCCCTACCACCACCACCACCACCAGCCGCCGCCCCTGGCCCGGCTGCCGCCGCCGCCCCTGGCCCGGCTGCCGCTGCCGCCCCTGCTGCCCCTGCCGCCCCTGCCCAAGGAACAGGGAAGGGGAAGGGGAAAGGGAGAGGGAAAGCGACTGCTGGCCCTGCTGTCCCTGGTGGCCCTGCTGCCCCTGTTGCCCCTGTTGCCCCTGCTGCCCCTGTTGCCCCTGCTGCCCCTGCCGCCCCTGCCGCCCCTGCCCAAGGAACAGAGAGAAGGGCGACAGGCACCACCATCATCTTGCCATCAAGGCCACGCACCACTGCTGCCCCTGCCGCCGCCTCTGACGCCGCCTCTGCCGCCGCCCCTGCCACCACCTCTGCTGTCCCTGTCCATAAGACACCCTCGCGTTCAAAAATTACCCGGAAAACTCTGACACCATCAAAATATGGCGCCCTGCTGTTTGATGGTGATTCGCAGGACATTGGCAGCCAAGCATCCATACGCCTCGGGCGCCTTCACAATTGTCACACAGCTGGTTATCTATCTAGAGATCTGCCTGCCTTCCTTCTCTTCACGACTCACTCACTCCCTCCCTGCACCCCTGCATGCCTCCCTCCCTCCCTCCCACCCACCCACCCCCAACCCACCCTTTCAGGCTTCCGTCTGCTAGAAACACATTCACAATTTGCGTAAATATCGCATCAATTGGGCTATATGCGGTATATTCCTTGTTATATGGGACGCCTACATACGTACACGTCTTTATTATAGCATGACAGTGCTCTAAATACAAGATTTACGTGATATTTATGGCGTAACACACCCTCTCCCCCTTTCATTCCCAGCATAACTCACTCACACCTTGGTTCACGCATAGAAACTCTTTGATAATGTGCGTAAATATCGCATGAATTGGTCAATATGCGCTATATATTTTGATATATGGCACGTATACATACGTACAAGTCTGTATTATAGCATGACAGTGCTCTACGTACAAGATATACGTGATATGTATGGCGTAAACCACACTCTCAGCTCATAAATTGCCGCCAAACCTCATTCCCGCCTAAAAATTCTCTTATAATTCCCTTATATATTGCAATTTTTGGTCACTATGAGGCATATTCATTGTTATATGGGTGGCCTACATACGTATACATACTCTACATAGCCTAAAAGGGCTCAAAAATGGACATATACGTGATAATACGCGGTAACCCACCCCCTCCTCCCTCTCCTTCTATCCCCTGCGCGCGTAAATATTCGGCAGGGAAATCTCGCCGCTCGATGACAATCTAGCCGCGCGGTGCCATTCGCTCCACATTTTTCAACTACGGACCGTTCCGCCACCCCCCCCCCAGACATTTTTTGGGGGGTCAAATATTAATTCATTTCCACTATATATGGGCCGATGCCCGCAAACATTCCCTACACGATGATGTACTTTTTATCGAAATTTGCAATAGGTCCCCAAATCATCATAGGTGCGCACAGTCTTACCCTGTAGAAAACCCCCTGTGCGCCGCGGAGAGGTTAAGTAATTCATTTCCACTGCTCTCACTCTTGGTCTGAGTCTCTCAACCAACGTCCATGCTTCGCTTCCGTAAGTCAGTGTCGGGATTACCACACTGTCATGCAAGGACTTCTTCACTTCCATACTGACCACCCTATTTCTTGTTACTGCTTTTAGCGCAGATTAAGCGGTGACTTAATTCAAGTGTTCAAAATCATCAAAGGCATCGACTATATGAACTGTAGTAAGTACTTCACTATCGACCAATCTAATTACACGCGGGGAAACGGTTGCAAAATTATTGGTAAATCTTTTAACTCGCACGAATCTAAGAATTTCTTCTTCAATCGAGTTGTCAACTTGTGGAATGGGCTTCCCCGAGACGTTATAGACTGCAGCACCATTGATTCATTTAAACTCCGCCTAGACAAATATCTCGCATCAAACCCACGACTGACTGCATTTGTAAATGAATAACTTTTTTTATCCTGCCCTCAGTTACTAACCCATATGTCCCCCTACTAACTTCCTAGTCCTGCCACGGACATTAGTTCCAGGGCAGTAGTTCCCTTTCCAATGTTCCCTTACCCACTCTAAACCACTGTTTGGAAACTTGATCCTCAGTGTTTTGGAGGACAAGCAACCTAGAAGGGTCACTAGACCTGTTGTTGCTTGATTTCCTTTGTATTCCTTTGTATAATAATAGTCAAGGAGTATACAGTAATATCTATATGTCAGTTGAATAAATAAGATGGAATACAGAACAAATTGGCGTTGTATTCGAGTTGGTGAAATAATTAGACAATAGATCTACACAGACCTAGAATTCCTAGACGAGCAGGATCGAAATTATCTATTTCAAAACAGAATAAACTAATGCGTTATTCACAAATTATGCTCGTCTAGGAATTCTAGTTCTGTGTAGATCTATTGTCTATTTATTTCAACAACTCGAATACAATGCCAATTTGTTCTGTATTCCATATAGGAATCTGTTAGAGAAGGTTTGTGGAAAGTACTTAGAATATACGGAGTAGAGGGCAAGTTGCTGAAAGCAGTGAAGAGCATGTATGAGGGTGCAAAGGCGGCAGTACGTGTGGAGAGTGAGCAGAGCAAGTTCTTTGACCTGAATGTTGGTTTGAAACAGGGGTGTGTGATGTGCCCATGGTTGTTTACTCTATATATGGATGGAGTCATGAAAAAAATACTATCAAGAGCAGTGGATGTTGGTGTATCGCTGAAAAGGGAGGGAATTGAGTGGAAGCTACCTATACTGCTGTTTGCGGATGATACAGTTCTGATGAGTGATAATGAACAGGAGTTGCAGGGTCTGGTAAATGAGTTTGGAACAGTGTGCAAAAAACGGAATTTGAAGGTAAATGCAGGGAAGAGCAAGGTTATGGTCTTCGAAAGGGGTGAAGTCACAGAGTGTGAGGTGAAGCTGAACAGTCAGGCTATGGAGATCGTCAACTCTTTTAAGTATCTGGGCAGTGTGTTGAGTAAAGATGGGACTATGGATGAAGAAGTGCGGGAGAGGGTACAACAGGGGAAGAGGGTTGTAGGAACGCTAAAAGCAGTAACAAGAAATAGGGTGGTCAGTATGGAAGTGAAGAAGTCCTTGCATGACAGTGTGGTAATCCCGACACTGACCTACGGAAGCGAAGCATGGACGTTGGTTGAGAGACTCAGACCAAGAGTAAGAGCAGTGGAAATGAATTACTTAAGGAGTGCGTGCAGAGTTACATGGAGGGATAGACAGACTAATGAGGAAGTAAGAAGGAGGTGTGGTGTGGAGGTAGATGTGCTGGAAAGTGTGAAAAGGAACAACTTGAGATGGTTGGCTATATGGAAAGCGAGAGAATGACTAAGAGAGTGTACGAGAGTGAGGTGGAGGGACAGAGAGGGAGAGGTAGACCGAATGAGAGGTGGAAGGATGGAGTGAGGAAGTACATGAACGAAGGCGGTGCTGGTTGGGGGGAGGGGCATCGACTGACTGGGGACAGAGGTGCATGGGGGCGGTTCGTTCGTGGCCACCCCTTCAGGGATCACGGCGTCAGGCAATAGATAGATAGATAGAATAAATAAGAGTGTATAATTACACGTGTGTAGTTATTGTGTTCATCTTAACCTGATTGAGTGCCTAACATGTGAATAAGAACGTGTTCGATGTGTCCCTGTTGAGAGAATATTGAGTCTAAAAGTCCATAGTTGGATTTGAGTAAAGACCAAGAACTAAGCTAGGTTGTATTACGACGCGTGGCATAACAGCTAGTTTGCACATTTTCCATATCCATTCGATCACTATCTCACCACCATACCTCAGCATCTCCCCCACACTCCATCTATTCCTGGTGCTTTCCCCAACTTCACTCTTTTCATGGTTTCACACACTTTTGACCTCTTGATCCCCACCTCCTCCTCCACTACTTCTCTTCTTCTCCCTCCCATACCCCATCCAACTATGTTTCCTGGCACTTCATTCCTTACATTCAGCAATTCGTTGAAGTACTCCCTCCATCTTTTTACTCTCGCTTGCTTCTCGGCTAGCACTCACCCATTCTTATCTTTCACATCCTTACTGTTTCCCTTGCTACCTTCCCTAACTTTCTTAACTTCTATCCAGAACAGTTTCTTACACTCCCTCCTTTTTACACTCAGATTCCTTCCAAATTCCTGAACTACTCTTCTCTTACTTTCCTTCACTACTCTCTTTTTCTCCAAGTACCTCGCTCTTTGCTGTCTCTCCAAATCTTCGTTCCCTCTACTACCCAACCACTCTCTATACTCCTTTTTCTTGTCTTCCACAACTATTTTTACCTCTTCTGTCCACCATGCTGTACCCTTCACTCCCCTCCCTCTTCTCCTTACTCCACACACCTCCTCACATGCTGCACAGATATCTTCCTTTAACACTTTGCTCACTTCCTCCACACCTTCCAGGTCAAACCTACCTAGTTGTCTTCCTACTGCTCTCCTAAACTCTTACTTGATTATTCTTCCTCCTGCAACCTCTCCACCCTCCTCGCCATTCCACCTTCCTCTCGCCTCCCTCCATCTCTCCTCACCTACATTGTTTTATCTAATTTCAGCTACTACTACATAATGGTCAGACAGACCCCCTCCAATACCACTGTACACCCTATCATCCAGCACAGATTTCTTCATTCGTTCATCCACACATATATTATAATGTAAAACTTGCAAAATAAACATACCAAAACTTATACGAACACAGTAAAAAGACAACACAAGTAATCCAAATCGCTATGTGGAAACAATGCATAAGTAAAATAATGATGTATAAATACAAGAACACAATCCACCACATAGGGTGTACATTACTACATGAGCAAGTTAATCTGGTTCCCAAGCAAACTAATCGCACACATAACAACGCACTATTGTCAGGTTCAAGGAATTAGTCAATTTGGGAAGTCGGGGACGTTCTGGTAAATTTTACTAAACTCTGCATGAATAAAGAAACTACAATTAGTGTCAAAATGTTCTATTAAAATCAAATTTGCAACCTGACAAGACATTAACAATAGTACAAAATACAAATATCTCTCACTAACGATAGTGTTACCATAATTATAATTAATCAATGCCTTTCGCTCGACCACTGTCTCCTCATTCTTCCTCCACACCACTTTTCATGAGTACCTGTGTATCATTCCAAGTAACCTCTCTGTATTGTATTCATTATGACGAATCTAGAAATCCGATCCTCTCATAACTCATAAAGGACTTAAACAATCGAGCTGATACTGCAACACTTTCGGGAGAATCAAACATTAAATTGGTTTGGGAATATACAGCGCCTTTCTCCAGTCCTCCCTGAGGTATAAGAGGCCTGGGGTCAATAGTAGTAGACTCATCATAAGGCACCGAATATAGTTTATGCTAGCAAGGCTAAATAGGATTCAACATGGAACAACTGACGTGGAGTCTATAAGAAAGTTAAGTCAATGAAGTGTGACAATCTTCGGCTAATTATAAATAGCCAAAAATACATTTCTATGGAACTAAAAAGCATTGTCCCACAAGCACTTTCTGGCATTTTTTTAATAGCAAGTTTTCTCTTTCATATTTGGGTAATTTTAATTTAACATCGGTATCGGGAACTAGAGTAGAATTTAAATATGTTTGGTGGATTAATACAGATATACTTTTGAAGCTGACACCAGCATAACAAGGTCCCATTATCACCAACCATAGTCACACATTAATTCTCATTACATCACAAAGAAAACCATTAATGGGTCGTGGTAAACATTATATCTCTCTATTATCCATAATTATGCAGTCATTATTACATAAACGTAAGGGGCAGTGTTGGTTTACTAGTAATATATTACAGGTAAAGTTTGGATGGTGTTAGCGCTTAATATGCATGAATTGAATATGCCTGAAAGATTACTTTAGTTAATAAATATAGACTTTATTATAACTGTCTAGGTAACTCTCATGGAAATTATAATGCTTCATCCACAGCAAGTGGTCCTTACTTTAGTATAATAATTACAATTCACTTTGGGTATTTACTAAATTATTATCACGGTCATATGTGCATGAATGGTAGGATTTGTTGTTGGTGGTGTTGTTCTTGTCCTTGGGGAATATCAGTAACCATTATCAATGGGTTGTTTTAAGTTCGGAAAAATTACATATCAAATAACACGATCAGCAGGAACATTGCATATCCACCCCATGAAATACTGAACAAATAATAAAAGTGACACACACTCGCACGCACGCACATATTGTCAGGAATATTGTGTCATATTGCTTTGATAGGTGTGAATAATCTGGTTAGGCTGTCTGATCATAGATGGCGTCGTTCATTAGAGCGATTGTTGTGTGTATGCGTTGGTGAGTTTCAATTTTGGATTCGATGCGTTACGAGACTATGTGATACTGTACAGGTATGCGCGCTAGTGTAGATTGATTCATTTGAGTTTCAGATGGTTTGTTAGTGTCAGTGATAGTTGTATAATTAATTTCTTATTTTCTTTGAGGTGGGTGTTCGGGGTATCGAATGTTGATTCAGTATGTGTTTTGACTTTTATGAATTATTGAGAGGTGATTTGGTAGAGGACTTAATTCAGTCAGTCAGTACATTCCCAGCACACAAGGATTACAGTCTCTTCAGCTACTAGTGAGTGTTGGTGCTACATACAGTGAATTGCTTAAGAGTGAAGTATTAGTGATGGTGTCTGACGGTGATGATTTTCTTCTGTGATTGTATTTGTCAGTATCATAATACTTTACGTCTTTACGGTGTAAATTCCTAAGTGTTTTCTTTCTTTGCTTCCTAGCGGTGTAGCGAGTGTGTGCTGGGGGTCTGCCACCAGAGCTCTTACTTATGAATTTTGACCAGGATCTTGCCCATGATCTATGCCAAGAAACCTTAGTCCGGTCCTGATGTCGCCGTTTCGGTCTACCTGGTGCTTTGACCGAGTGGACCCATCCGTGTGCGAGTGTGGGCTGGTTCTGTTTGGCCTGAGGCGAGTGTAGGACTTTGATGAGGAGAGCGTTGGGTTACACTTCCAGGATCGTCATACAAGTACAGTGTGGTGACGCCAGGTTGCCTTGTTCACGTGAGCCCAAGTATAGTTCTCGGGGCTGTACTGCAGTTTCTCAGCCTGTGTGTGCCCGGACAGCCAGGAGTTCAAGTCAACCAGTGAAGAGGAGGGAGACTTCTATATTCATCATTACATTGCATTCCCTCTGGAGACCTTAGCAGTAATGGCCTACTTTAGGACCCTCTCGTAGTCTACTTCAAGTTGTCATTCAAGTTGTCATTCATGTTGTCATTCTTATTTGATATTTAATTAATTGACCACAAACTAATTAACCCTAAGATATTCACCACTGCACCCTTCTTTATAATGCGAATGTCTTTTAGTGTGAATTTGGGTGAATGGTGTGAATGTGTGTAAATGTTATGAGTTTCTTTTTTCATTACTTGTAATATATATATTTTATAATATACTTTTGACGTTATGTATTTTCTATCACTAATCCTTATCTTATGTAGGCTAAGAGAATGAGTTGTTAATTTATCGAGTGTATATCAAGTTACTCTGAAATCACGGAACCTACCTAGAATATCAAAAGTGATTTCCTTTACACACACCCATACAGAGTCATAGGACCACACTGTTACATGGTACATACAAACATCACTGTAAGGTGTACCCTTCATGACAATCAGTTTTGGCCTCAGTTTGGATCAGTTTTGGCCCCAACTCTGTTACTCATTCATATCAATGATCTCATGTCTACCACTCATAATCCAATACATTCCTACGCAGATTACTCAACACTCCACAGTTCCTTCACATTTACCAATTCTTTCACCCAACCCGATCTTATAAATTCAAAAATAAACTCTGCAATTTCTCTGAACCAGGACCTTTCTAGAATTAATGAATGGGGACAAAAGAATCTAGTTTCCTAGATAAAAACCAATGCAACCAATGTACTTGGTTTTCTGTGCATTAAGCACAGAAAACCAAGTACATTCAATTTTCTAACCGACAGAATCTCAATGACTCCCATATATTTGTTAATGATGTAAATATTCCCACTTCCCCTAGTATTGACATTCTCAGTGTAACGTTAACTACTAACTTGAGCTGGACACATTATGTTAGAAGCATTGCTAAGAATGCCTCTAAAAAAGTGGGACTCCTGTACAGAGTTCGAGAATTCTTCACTGACGAGCAGTTGGCCGTAATATATAAAAGTCATGTGCGTTCTCAGATGGATTACTGTTCACCTCTGTGGGGTGGAAGTGGAGTGGTTGCATTGAGGCAGTTGGACAAAATTTAAAATAAAGCGATTAGATTAATCAATAACCCTGCAATCACACAGGACCTACCTACATTATCCATACGAAGAAACTTTGCATCCCTTGCATTATTCTAAAGATATTTTCACAGCAATTGTTCCGAGGAACTTGCTTCAATTGTGCCGCCTCTCCACATCTTTCCCCGTAGAACTAGGGCAGCTTAGAGCGCCCATGAATTTACTTTCTCCTCCACAATGCAGAACTTCTGCTTATCAGAATTAATTTATCCCCAGAGCTACTACTCTTTGGAATTCACTTCCCTCGAATTGCTTTCCACAAACTTACAATCTACAAATGTTTTAATCCAGTTGTTACAACAATTTTATGAATGGAGGATGCCTTTAGGCACATGGACCTTTTTGTTATATCTGTGTTTTTCCTTCCTCCGTTCACTGTCTCTTAAAGAAAAAAAAAAAAAAAATCACATACAGTATTTGTATCTGTACATTGATACAAACACAACACGTTAACGATATGTACAGAATCACAACACAAGAAACAATATCCACATGTAGTATGGTATGTACAGTATACTCTTAAGTTTTTAACTTTTATTATATAACTATCGGTTTTTTCCCCCAGTCTGAAATTACTTTTTCGCAACAAATTTCGAGAGTCCACGTAGTTAATAGACGTGTCAATAACTCTCATGATGATTCTGCTCATTTAAATACGACATTTACAAACAAACTGCCTATTAGCAAATTTGTCATATGTAGATGTAGAATCAACATAAAAATCACATGAGTGTACGAACCCTCTGGATTATTGAAATTGGTTGCAAAAATCTATCATGTTCGTAAACACACATACATGATCTGTTCTACCTGGATCAAACTTACATCACAAATATTCATTCAGTAGTGCAGTTCAAAAAGATAGTAGTGTTTCACACAAACTGCAATGAGTGTGGTGCACTACATAATCGCTCTCATTCCACTTAGAGTATATCCTTAGAATGGACCGAGGTTTTTGAGATGCTAACCATTTCTTGTAACTCCTTGTAGCACCCCCCCCCCCCCCCCCACCCTCTCTCTCTCTCCTGTCCTTGAAGACTGGAAACTGGCCAATGTGATAAGGTCACATTGGCCAGTCTCCAGTCTTCAAAGGTGATTTTGAGTGTCTCATGAATTATCGGCTAATTATCTTCACTTTTATCATAGTAACATTCTTAGAAGGGATACTAGTAGACAAGATAGTTGAATACCTAAATATCCACAATTTAATTACAGATTAGCAACATGGATTCAGGCAACACTGATAAAGTATTACAAATTATCTGTAAATTGTTTATGAAATGCTGAGTGGATATGGCAAAAGTAGAGCCATAGACATCCTTTACTTAGATTTTCAAAAAGCTTATGACAAAGTGCCTCATTGCAAACTAATGTCAAAAGTGAGTTCACTAGGTATCAATACAGAGATCACTAATTGGATAGACAGTTTGCTAACAGGTAGACAAAAGGTCAACGAGTGGTAATCAATGGTGTTTCTTCTGAGTAGACTCTCAGTCACTTCTGGATAACCACAGGGATCTGTCCTTGGCCCACTTCTGTTTATTATATACTGTATGTCAATGAGATCGATATTGGTCTGTTGAATGCGATCTCCAAATTTGCAGAAGACATAACGCTTGAAATAAATGGGAAGAACTGCAAAGGGGTTGAACCCCTCAGGACGGACCTCAATAGACTGGGTGAATGGTCGGAGACATGGCAGATGCCCCTAAACTCAGGCTATTCGATATTGGGAATACCTCTGGAAGTGACTGAATTGGAAAATAATGTGCGTGTTCTGATTAGCAGTGACCTAAGGTTTTCCAAGTAGTGTATTGAAATAGAGAAGAAAAGTCAGAAATAATTGGGAAATGTTATGAGGCAATTTAAGCATAAAGATAAGGTAATTGTCCTCACACTTTACAACGTTGTGATACGGCCTCTTCTGGAGGATGCTGTTCAACTCTGGTCTCCAGCACTCAGGAAGGATATAGAGCAACTGGAAATTGTACAGGCTATGGTTACAAAGCTTATTCCATCAATTAGAAGACCAAGCTATTAGGATAGGTTGAGAGTTTTTGATCACTTTCTGTTGGAGACACACCTACTACGAAATCAGCTCAATGCAGTTATTACAATACTTAATGGGTTGGAAATTGCGGATTATAACAAACATTTTTAGCCCCCCCCCCCCTCTCTCGCTCTCGCTCTCGCTCTCTCTCTCTCGCTCTCGCTCTCGCTCTCACTCTCTCTCTCCTGCAGGAAACTAACATCGTTAAACTAATGTGATTTTAGCCTATTAAGTGATTCCCACCATTGTATACTCCATACTTACTGTAGTATCTCTGTACGTACTGTATTATCAATTCAAAAATAGTGTTAAGTGACAAAACCGTGTTAACTAATAAAATGTATATACATGGATTCGATGTGAACCAAGTGAACTATACAAATGTATATAAAGCTATCTGGATTCGAAGCGGCCGACTTCGATGACCTATAAAAACATAATAATATAATAGTAGCGAAATAATCTGTCTCCCATAATTATCACTTATAAGCGGTCTTCTTCAACTCTAGCCAATCAGAACTACCCACCAAATTATCTTCTAATACTTCAATACACGTGTTCCCAACACCCACCCAAATCACTGATAGTAGTTATGTCCTTTACTTCAACGATTGGACGGTCGTTCGGTACCGTATAAATACAAAATCTTGATATATCCAGATATACACTATTATGTTGTCATAATCTGCATTTATGTCCTGTAAATGTTGTGTATGTTAGCTTATTTATTGATTTACTATATACTTGTTGATATTTCCGCCGAGAAGCGGGTATATTATGTTACAGTATTTTTTGTTAGTATATATTTAATCGAAATTAATGATCTGATATTATTATTGGATTGTCATATATTGCACAGTACACGGAGGTTGTGGTTGAGTTAACCCACTGAGCCCCAGGCAATATAATATAAATGTACACTCCAGGCCCAGCAGGTTGTCAAAATATTTTGTTTTTCAGAAAACACCTGGAATGGGTTAGAAAAGAAGGAAAAAAAAAAAAACACGATCCCCTAGGTCATTAAGGGGTCCTAAGGGGCGCCCGAAAGTCAGAATTAACATGGGGAAATTGGTAGGCAAAAACATGCAAAAACAAATTTTTGCACGCTCACGCGCCCGCGGTTGGTCTTTGAGGATTTTCAACCATCGGCATTGTTGCGTTGGATACTTACGCGGTTCCCATGCAAATCTGAGCCCTTTAGGTGCCATAGGACCGAAGTAATTAACCGCGACGCATAGGGTGCGTCGCGGTTAAATACTCCGGTTTGGGGGGTTACTCTGGGGTTTAGCGTAACATACATTGCCGACGCATACGCTGCGGCGCTGGGGTCCTGTGGGTTAAGTGTGTTAGGGTGGAGGGTAGGAGAGCGGTGGTGGTTTACATCAAGCCATATATCGTTTATGTAGATTAAAAGGTCTGTAGTGCGAGTTATGGTACAGTAAATAACCTGTTATAGTCCAACAGGCTTCCAGTTATCACTCACTCCTCGGCACGTAAGTATAGAAATTAAATTTAATACAAAAATAAATAATTTATAAATGGTGATGGTGGGGAGGAACCGTTGCAGGGATTATAGGGGAAGATAACATGAGTTAACGGTAACCAGACAACTCAACCAGTAAACCATATCAACCTTTGCCATCACAACCAATACTGTTAGGTTAGGACTTTATGGTGGTGTTGATTTGTCTAAGAACCAAAGGTAACACCGAAGAGATTGAAGATATTGATTCTGGACATTGGTTTGATCACAGGAGCTTGAGATTTCTATACGAACATAAGGTTGTAGAATATTATGATACTATATACTTGTTGATTTTTCCGCCGAGATGCATAAGTGCCCGAAATTTCGATGTGAGTATCCTAGGTTCGAGTCCTTGGAGTGCCAAATGTATTAATTTTTATTGATTTCATTAATTGAGTTTAGAGGTGAAAATGGTTGGTGGAAAAGACAATAATTCATTCTGGTTCAAGAGCAATTTATAGCGAGGCCTTCCTAAGGGTTAAGTGCCCCATTAATTACTCCTTCCATTCGTCTATACTTTAGGCTACCATAGCGCAGTTGGAATATATGTACATGATCAGATTAATATGCAAGATTCGAAACTGCATAATAAATCGTAGGCTTGTACATATTTCTTTAACCGTCTTGATAGCGTAATGCATAAGTGCGCGGAATTTCGATGTGAGTATCCTAGGTTCGAGTCCATGGAGTGCCACATGTTTTTGTTGAATCATTAATTGAGTTTATAGGTGAAATTGGTTGGTGGAAAAAACAATAAAACTATATACACTGATATTTTTGCTATCATCCCTCCCCTGATCATGGCCTTTCTTTGATATATATTAACTCTTAGTCCCTTGTGTACTCTACCCTCCATTCATCTATTGAACTTTACCTCAGCTTGCTGTGCACTGTTGACTTCTCACGAAAATTATCGAATACACCGTCATCACACTCCACCCTGTTCCTCTTCATTTGCTATACCTTTTTCAGTTTGAGGCAACTGCCAGCACCCCCTTCCCTGTATCTTCCTACTTTTTCTATCCTAGTTTCAAAACCAAAGGCGGATGTTGCACATATGTGCACAAAAAACTCACTTGCTCTCGTGTTCTTGATTTTGACTCCTGAATTCTCAACTTTATGGTTCAAACTATCCTGTCATTCTCAGACTAAATATGTATGTGCTGTCTATTTTTCCCCTAACTCTACCGACTTTCCCAAATTCTTTGACTATCTACACTTTAAAGTGGAACATGTTCTAACCATTTCTCCTTTCTCAGAAATCTCCATCTTTGGAGATTTCAACGTTTACCACCGCTAATGGCTCTCCTCTCATACTACAGACCAACCTGGTGAACAAGCCTTCGTATTTTCTATCCTAAATGACGTAGAGCAGTTGGTTCAGCAACCCCCCCCCGTATCCCGGATTGCTTCAGAAATCGGCCCAACATGTTTTACTTATTTCTAACTTCTAACCCTTCTTCCTATTCTGTCAATCTTTTCTCGCCCTTGGGCTCCTCCTACCATAAACTTATCTCTGTCACCTGTTCTATCTCTCCAGTACGGCCACTCAATCCTCCCAGCCGGCGGCATTTGTGGCACTTTGGCACTGCTGACTGAGAGGCTCTCCGACAGTACTTCTTTGATTTCCCAAGAAATTATTTTTGCTTTCGTGGTCGGGGACCCTCTGAGTGTGCTGAATGTATTAGCGAGATAATCATGGAGGCATACACTCCATTTTCTTCCTCTCGGACTAAAGCAAAATAATCCTGTTCTATTGCTGTCCGCAATAAGGAGGAAACATTCAAACGGTATCGACGCCTTAAAACTCAAGAATCTCATTCTTCTTTTGTTTCTACCTGGAATCATGCCAAACCTGTCCTTCGACTGTCCTAACACTCTTTCATCAATAATATGTGCACTGAATTATCCAACCATAGTTCTTCCCAAGCTTTCTGGCATCTATCAAAAAAGCTCTCCAACAATTTTTCTTCCTCGTCTTTCCCTTTTCTTTTCCACTCTGATGGCACAACTATCACTTCTTGTGACACAGCTGAACTCTTCGCTTAAACTTTCGTTGGGAAGTCCACCTTGGATGATTCTGGTGTTATGCCTCCCTCTCCACCCCCCTCTCTCCTACTTATGCATAATATCCTAATATCTTCCAAAGATGGCCTTTCTACCATCTCTGGGCTTAATACTAAGAAAGCGTACTCAAAAACTGTGCTTCCGTGCTGACTCCTTGCCTAGGCAAACTCTTTTGTCACTGTCTCTCCTCTAACGTCTTCCCTTCTTGCTGGAAGTTTGCTCTCATTCAACCTGTCCCAAAGAAGGGTGACTGCTCTCAACCTTCCAACTATCGTCCAATTGCTATCATCTCTTGTATCTCCAAATTTGTGTTAACTATTCTTACTTCCACATTTCTTAAGCATTTATCTTCTCATAAACTACTCTCTGATCGCCAGTATGTTTTCATTATGGGTCGCTCTACTGGTGATCTTACATATCTTACTAACTCTTGGTCATCCTCCTTTCGGGACTTTGGTGATACCTTTTCCATTGCGCTAGACATATCGAAGGCCTACGATAGAGTCTGGCACAAATCTCTAATTTCTAAACTACCCCCTTCGGTTTCTATTCCTCCATCTGTGCCTTTATCTCTAATATCCTTTCTGGCCGTTCCATAACTGCGGTTGTGGACGGCCATCGTTCGCTTCCTTGTCCTATCAACTCCGGTGTTCCTCAGGGTTCTGTCCTATCTCCAATTTTCTTTCTAATTTTCATAAATTATCTTCTCAACTGTACCTCAAGTCCTATCCATTCATATGCAGTCGACTCTACCTTACATTATTCAATTAGTTTTCCAGAACACCCCAGCAAGCAATCCCTCATTAACAAACGAAATGAAGCCATACAACACTTATCTTCTGATCTAACTAACTCCCAGAGGACTATCCCCCATGATTAACCCCTAAATGTCGGTGCGCAACATAAGTCTAGTATAATAAATCTGGACTATCTGGCGGCGCACGACATAGGTCGTGTGGCAATTTCAGCACGTAATGTTGCTGAGAGAGAGAGAGACAAGTGGTGGCAGGAGAGTAGCGAGCGTATGACTGCTCCAGACCACCGCGGCGGACCTACTGACACGAATCCCACCTCCTCCCTCCCTCTCTCACTCGCTACATACTGAATTGTATGGGGAAAGTACCGAATTACATGCTTTTTGCACTCGTGTTGCGCGGTTGTTGCAATAAAACTAGCCGTTAAAAAAAAAATTGTTATGGTGTCATTGGAAAGCTCTGTTTATGCCCTTTCAGGGATAGATACTTGTTTTACGCTCTGGGTCTTATTTAGGCATGAAAATGATCATGTAAACAGTCCTATTTTGGCTAAAAACACCCCGCTGGTGGCTACATATTTTATACCGCCTAGGCCGCTCATAAGGTGTTAAACTATACAAAAATCAACTCTTCATCTTCTCTCATTATTCTCGGTGACTCTTTCCCCTCTACTCGCCCTTGGAAGGACCATATTACCAGTTTTGCTAAATCGGCCTCCCAGCAGCTGGGAGTGCTCAACCGCCTCAAGGGGTTCTTTACCCCTGCATTGCTTCTTGCTCTGTACAGTGGCATAGTACGTCCTTGTATTGAGTATTGTTCACACGAGGGGGGAGGATCCTCTTACACCGCACTTCTAGACAAAGTAGAGAGAAACGTCTCTTATCATTAACTCCCGTCCACTCACCGACTCTTTGCAATCTCTCTCCCTCTCTTCGCCGCAATGTTGCTTATCTCTCGCTATTCTATCGCTACTACAATGTCTCCATTATCTACCCGTTGTAAACTCCCAGAGGACTATCCCTTATGATTCAACAATACAAATATCAACCCTTCATCTTCTCTCATTATTCTCGGTGCCTCTTTCTCTTCTGCTCTCTCTTAGAAGGACCATATTACCAGTCTTGCTAAAGCGGCCTCCCAACAGCTGGGATTGCTCATGCGCCTCAATTTTTTTTATTTTTTTCTGTAATATATGTGATTGAGGGAGACAAAAGGCAGAACTGCCTGTAGCGAGTGCCTCCCCCATATTTGATAGAGTGACAGGGACAAAATCAAGGGACGTTCGAGCCAAAATGCCTGGACACATGGAGTTTGAAGCAATTAAAGTCAGAGAGGAGGGAAAGACTGATTATGCATTGCTTCTGCTCTGTACAGGGGCATAGTACGTCCTTGTATTGAGTATTGTTCGCACGGGTGGGGAGGATCCTCTCGCACCGCACTTCTATTCGAAAATACGGCGTCCAGGCCATAATAATAAGCCCAAATGGTGGAATAAAGATATTTCAAACTGCCTGCTTGCTAAAAAATTTGCTAATGATAGATTAAAATCCTCACAAAATGACGAAGAACGGGTGAAATTTGTAGAGCTACGACGCAAAGCCAAAAAGTTAATTAAGCAAAGTAAAAAGACCTTAGAGTTACATATTGCGAATCAAAGTAAAACAAACCCGAAAGAATTCTATAGTTATATCAGAAAGAAAAAAGTAGTTACTTCAACTGTTGGACCGTTAGTCGATGAAAAAGGAGAATACACCAAAGACGAAGTACAAATGAGTAATGCCCTCAATACCTTCTTTGCATCAGTTTTTACAACCGAAGACCTCAGTGATATCCCTACACCATCGCCGATTCAGATTGATAATTCAGATCTTCTAAGCAATATCACCGTTACAGAGAGAGAAGTATTGAATTGTTTAGATAAACTCAAAGTAAATAAAACGCCAGGACCTGATACAATCTCGCCTAGAGTTCTAAAGGAAGCTAAGAATGAGCTCTCCAAACCACTGACATTACTATTCAATAAATCCTTGCAGTCTGGAACTATGCCTGATCAGTGGAAGCTAGCCAACGTAACACCGATATTCAAAAAAGGCAGCAAATCCCTACCCAGTAACTATCGTCCAATTAGCTTAACCTCAGTTGTATGTAAAATGCTAGAAACGGTCATACGAGACAGACTCGTAAATCACTTAGAGGAAAATAACATACTTAAAGATACTCAACACGGCTTTCGTAAAAAACGTTCCTGTTTAACAAACCTCTTAGACTTCTTCCACGATATCCTCAACCTCTACGATGAGAGTAAAGCTGTAGATATTATATACCTTGATTTTCAAAAGGCCTTTGACAAAGTTCCCCACAAACGTTTACTGCTAAAACTAAAAGCGCATGGAATACAAGACGGTGTGTTGAAATGGATAGAAAATTGGCTCAACAACAGAAAGCAAAGAGTAGTCATAAACGGTAAGGCATCTAAATGGACCAATGTAAGTAGCGGGGTACCCCAGGGATCGGTACTAGGACCAATTCTCTTTCTAATTTACATCAACGACATAGATGAGGGTCTCACCTGCACAATCTCAAAATTTGCTGACGATACAAAATTGCAAATAGCGTACTCTCAAAAGAACAAGTTGACGATATGCAACACAATCTAGATAAATTGTCATGTTGGGCCCAAATTTGGCAAATGAGTTTCAATGCGGATAAATGTAAAGTACTACATGTCGGATACCTAAATGAGAAAGCAAACTATTCGATGAATGGCACTCAGCTTAAGAATGTAAACAGAGAAACTGATCTGGGAGTAACAATATCGAGTAACCTAAAACCGAGTCAACAATGTTCAGAAGTTGTTAAGAAGGCAAACAAAATAATTGGCTTTATAGGCAGGTCATTTGAGCATAAATCCAAAGAAGTTATCCTAACCCTTTACAATTCCTTAGTCCGCCCTCTTCTGGAATACTGCGTTCAATCCTGGTGCCCTTATTACCAAAAAGATATAAACAAGCTAGAACGAGTTCAACGTAGAGTTACCAAATGATACCTAGCCTAAAGAACAAACCATACGAAGAGCGTCTTAGAGAATTAAATCTATTTCCTTTAACCCAGCGCAGATTAAGAGGCGACTTAATTCAAGTGTTCAAAATCATCAAAGGCATCGACAATATGAACTGTAGTAAGTACTTCACTATCGACCAATCTAATTACACACGGGGAAACGGTTGCAAAATTATTGGTAAATCTTTTAACTCGCACGAATCTAAGAATTTCTTCTTCAATCGAGTTGTCAACTTGTGGAATGGGCTTCCCCGAAACGTTATAGACTGCAGCACCGTTGATTCATTTAAATTCCGCCTAGACAAATATCTCGCATCAAACCCGCGACTGACTGCGTTTGTAAATGAATAACTTTATCCTCCCCTCAGTTACTAACCCATATGTCCCCTACTAACTTCCTAGTCCTGCCACGTTAGTGGCAGGGCAGTAGTTCCCTTTCCAATGTTCCCTTACCCACTCTAAACCACTGTTTGGACACTTGATCCTCAGTGTTTTGGAGGACAAGCAGCCTAGAAGGGTCACTAGATCTGTTGTTGCTTGATTTCCTTTGTACTTCTAGACAAAGTAGAGAGAAAAGTTTTGTATTATTAACTCCCGTCCACTCACTGACTCTCTGAAATCTCTCTCTCTTCGCCGCAATTTTGAATCTCTCGCTATTCTATCGCTACTTCAATAATCAGTGTTCCTCCGAGATCTCCCAGGGTATACCACCTCCTCTACGTAGGGTACGTAGTACCTGTCTTGCAACACAATCCCACCCCTACTCTGTGTGCAACTCTCCAACTCAAGAGTGAATTGATACTTCTAATATTTCTTCTATTCAACAGCTGAGCTCTGGAGCTCTTTCCGTGAATCCATCTTTCCCTCATCCTATGACTTAAATTGCTTCATACTCCGTGTGTTCAGGCATTTTGGCTCAACCGTTCCTTGATTTTAGCCCTGTCATCCTTTCAACTCTGGGGGAGGCACTCGTCAAAGGCAGTTTTGCTGTTTGTCTCCCTCATCCACATAGAAAAAACAAGCAAAATAATCACCAAGGAGGAAAATATTCCTAATGCATAGGAGAAAAGTGTAATAGTATACAGTATATACTGTATACAAAGGAAATGGTGATAACTATCGGGAATTTAGATAAGGTTAAATTGTATATCACTGGTACATGACATATCCCAACAAATAGTTATATAATTACCAACGAGGTATTCGTCGATGGGTGTAATCCAGTCCCCCCACACACGGCTAGTTCAATTGCATGATATGTAGGAATGTTCACATAATACAATATCGATACAATGAACTTAGCTTAAGAGGACTGGTGATGTAGGACTGTTGTTATATATTAGTAGTTGTAGCACATGGTGAACTGTGGGTTGAGTCAGAGCCAGGGGAGGAGATGTTGACTGTATGGTGTTGATTGAGAGACTGAAGGGCCGGCGTCCGATCGCTTCGCGAAATTACATATGGCTGCCGGCTCATAATAATTATAACCCATAACTTGGTTTCATAATACATCTAGAGCTGATGTAGATATTTATACATTACAGTTAATATTTAACCTAACTTAAGAATAAACTACAATACACAAAGAACCAGCCGAAATCGTACAAGCGATACGATACCGCCAAATTCAAATGTCCTATTGGACCAAAACCTGTCGGGATCATTACCCTGTTCCCGACATATTGCCCGCCACCAAAAATGATATACAGGAGCTATATACAGAGAACAACAAAAGGACATCGAAGTCAAAGATCACCTAGTTTGATCTTTGATCTCCAAAGATCCACGGAACTCATAGCCGCCCTCCTTTTGGGACGAGCGCCACCTGAAGCCTAAGGAGGATCATCCTTCTCATTATCAGCTACCCCACCTTGAGGAGCACTGTCACCAGCATTCTCCCGCGGAGGGGTATCAGTAGAGACGCCAGGATCATCCGGCAGTTCTACATCCTGCTCCAGGGGATAATAACCTTACGACTGGGCGAGTAGTAACCCCAGTCGAAGTTCGTATTCTAGCAACCCTTATAAGACCATCAATGCCCTGGAACAAATCGATAATCCTCCCAAGCTTCCAAAATAACCTAGGACGCTCATCAAGAATCAGGACGATATCCCCGATACGAGGCCATCGTTGATTCGTCCCTTTGATCTCATGAGAGTGACGCTCGCGAAGAGACAGCAAATATTCTTGGGTCCACCGTTTCCATAGATCGTCGGACACCTTATTTACATACTGGAAGCGACGACGTGTGGCGTCGGATAAGAATATTCAGTCTCTTGCTAAAAATGATGACTATAATGCAAATGATAGTAGTGATGGTGCAACGGAAGATGGAAATGTCGCTAAAAACAAAGGTAAATTAGGTATAAAGAAAAGAAGTAAATTGAGAGTATATTACACAAACTGTAGGAGTCTATGTCACAAAATGAACGAACTTAGAGCCCTTGTTAGCAAAGAAAATATAGACATAATAGCGCTAACTGAAACGTGGATTAATACAGAAACCAGGCATTTTTTAGCAGAATTTGATATACCAGGATATAGTTTGTTTAAATATGACCAAACAAGTAAGAGGGGTGGCGGTATAGCAGTGTTTGTCAGGAGTACATTAAAAAGCTGTATTAAATCAGGTATTAGACTAAATAACGATAATGGAAGTGTTTGGGTAGAGGTTAACGAAGGTAGTGAGACCATAGTTATTGGAGTTATGTATAGACCGCCAAATATGAGTAGAAATGACGGAACGTCATTATGGGAGGAAATTAAAATGGCATCAAGGTTTAGCAATGTGTGCATTATGGGGGATTTTAATTTTCCGAATATAGATTGGCAGCATCAAATAGGAGACTCTGATTCTGAGGAGTTTATAGAGGTAGTACAAGATAGTTTTTTATTTCAATTCATAGATACGCCGACTAGAGGTAATAATATTCTCGATTTAGTTTTCAGTAACAATGAACATATGGTAAATAATGTAGAGATAGGGGACCACCTAGGAAATAGTGACCACAATTCTGTGTATTTTAATATACAATGGAAAGGTAATACCAGAGAGAATACAACATTAATACCTGACTTTAGAAAAGCCAATTATGGTGGGTTAAGAAGAGCCCTATTAGCGGACCCTATGGTCAAAAAATTAAGTCGATCCAGGTGTCCAAATGAGTGTACCCCTTCTCAGGCACCTGTCATCTTAAGTCAGGAAGAGACGTCAACCTTGGTAGATACATACGATAATTTTATCAAGTCAGTATTCAATGCACAAAATAAATACATCCCCAAAAGAAAATTTAGATCAACACAGAACCAACCCAAATGGATGAATAATAGACTATTAGATCTTCTAGGACAAAAGAGAGGAATATATAGACAAATTAGAAAAGGCGAAATTCACCTACTTGCTTACTATCAGAATCTATCAAGACAGGTAAAAAAGGATATTAGGAAAGAAAAAAGAAATTATGAAATTAAGGTTGCCAATGACTCAAAAAATAATCCTAAAGCTTTTTACCAACTATATAAATCCAAGGTTAGAGATGTAATTGGTCCCCTTAAAACTTCGACAGGAGAAATGACAGAAAATGATTTAGAAATGTGCAGTACATTAAATAGTCAATTTCTTTCCGTTTTCACTAATGAAAATTTGGCACAGTTTCCAGAAGTCCGTAAGGTATATAGCGATAGTATATAAAATAGGTTAAGTACGGTTACTATAAGTAGAAATGATGTGCTTAACCCTTCCTACCCGGGCTGCCTTAGGTAAGGACAGCACGAATGAAGGGCCAATACCCGGTATGCCTTATCTAAGGCATGAGCTTAATAGCCTAATTAAGCTTGGTCCGAACGCCGTACGTACGACGTATGTCAACAAACCCAAGCGTTCGTCACCGCACCTCCGAAAACAAGAAGGAGAAGACTCCTCAATGTTATTGTTCTGACGTCATGACTAAATTAGTGTCTAAAAAGCCCCATATTGGCAACATCTCTGCAATATTGGCTCCACTGAAATCGTCATCACAACTGAACCAGTTGACTTACAGAGCTCTACTCAATGCCAAAATACAGATTGAAAACCGCACTACGATTATAGATGAGTGGGAAAGTTCTAGCAGTGAAAATAAACATAAATACGGTAGCCTAGGCCTAGACGTTTTTCGGCCAGATCGCCCGGATACGACCTCCGTCCTTAGGAGAACCTGCCCGGGGAGGAAGGGTTAAGGAAATTGACAGACTGAAACCTCATAAATCGCCTGGTCCTGATGAGGTATATGCTAGAGTATTAAAAGAATGTAGGGATAAGTTAAGTTACCCATTAACATTTTTATTTAACAAGTCATTGGAGACAGGTATAGTTCCAGAAGCTTGGAAGCTTGCAAACGTAGTTCCGATCTTCAAAAAAGGTGACAAATCAATAGCATCCAATTACCGTCCCATTAGCCTTGCATCAATCATAGGAAAGCTACTAGAGTCAATTATTGCTAGTAAAATTAGAAACCACTTAGATACATTTAATTTAATAAATTCTTCTCAGCATGGATTCACTCAGGGACGTTCTTGTCTTACTAATTTGCTTAGTTTTTTCTCAGAGGTATATGAAGCAGTAGATAATGACAAGTCATATGATATAATATATTTAGATTTCAGTAAAGCTTTCGACAGAGTCCCCCATGAGAGATTGATGAGAAAGGTTGAGGCGCATGGAATAGGTGGGGCGTTGTTGGGATGGATTAGGTCATGGCTAATTGGTAGGAAGCAGAGAGTCAGCATAAATGGTACGAAGTCAGAATGGGGAGCAGTCAAAAGTGGTGTCCCCCAGGGATCTGTATTAGGTCCCCTGTTTGTTATATACATAAATGACCTTGATTTAGGTATAACTAGTAGGATAAGTAAATTTGCAGACGATACCAAAATGGGGAGAACAATTGATTCAGATAGAGATATAGAGTGCCTCCAAAGAGATCTAGATACCTTACACGAATGGTCAGTAAATTGGCAGATGAAGTTTAACATTGACAAATGCAAGGTATTAAAGATAGGGAAGATGCATACAAATGTTAAATATAAACTAGCTAATGTGGAATTAGAAAACTCGAATTGTGAGAAAGATCTAGGTGTGTTTGTTAGCAATGATTTGAAGCCTAGACAACAGTGTATAAGCGTTCGAAACAAGGCAAACAAGATTCTCGGGTTCATCTCAAGGAGTGTGAGTAACAGAACTGCTGATGTTATCTTAAAACTTTATTTGTCATTAGTGAGACCCCATATGGATTATGCTGTTCAATTTTGGTGTCCTTATTACAGAATGGACATAGATTCATTGGAGAGAGTACAACGTAGAATGACAAAAATGATCCATAATATTAGAAATCTTCCGTATAAAGAAGGGTTGAAGAAATTAGGCTTACATTCGTTAGAGAGACACAGAGTTAGAGGGGATATGATAGAGGTGTTCAAGTAGGTTAGTGGGATTAACAAAGGGGACATGACAAATGTACTAAAGCTCAGTGAAAGCGAAAGAACTCGTACCAATGGTTTCAAATTAGATAAATTTCGTTTCAGAAAAGATATAGGCAAATATTGGTTTGGTAACAGAGTTGTAGATGGGTGGAATGGACTACCAAGTGCTATAGTGGGATTAAAAACGATAAGGAGCTTTAAGATAAAATTGGATAAGCATATGGACGAGAAGGGTTGGGTGTGAAGGGGGATCAGCAGGGTTGGGCCAATCAGCGCTCTGCAGACCCCCGTAATCCTGCGTTAATCTTTAACCGTTTTGGTAAGATGATCCTCAGGGTATTAGAGTGTTGAGCCTATAATTGGGCTTTGTAATTGGGGTTGTGTGGGACAGGGATCTGCCTTGCTTAGGCCAATCGGCTTTCTGCAGATTCCCATTTTCTTATGTTCTTATGTTCTTATAACTAAAATGATTAGGCTTCGTTAGATTAGGTCAGGCCTTGGTTATGTTTTTTCAATGTCCTATGCAAGTGAAGGTCACCGTGACTATCACATTTATCACATCAAAATCGCATTGTGGCACCTTATGCAAAGTACCCCTCTCCCCCCCCCAAAAAAAAAAAAATCAATAAATAAAAATAAAAATAAAATATAAATAAATAGTCCTAGTCTGACATACGGAGCCCTGTATGTTACTTTAAGAGTTAGAATTAGAGTTGAAGGAGTGTCAAACTACCCAAGCGGCGAAGCAGACTAGCGAGCGAACTAGAGAGTGGGAAACCAGCTCGCCCACATACCAGCAAACAAGCCTTCACACCTGCGTGCGTCATAGGGGACCCTGCAAACTACTTTGATGACCCGACGCTGTGACGTATGATCGACGCCAGGAGACCCCATTGGACGACGCACCTGCTATGTAACTCGAGGAGCTATGATAGGGGCGCGCACCATCACTCGCCTCCTGATTCGTTCCTACACCATCATTGTTTAGTATATAAGACCCGAGTAGTGGGCATTCAAATCAGTCTCATTTGGAGTTGGGGGAAGGTGAACTTGCAGCTGGAGGAATACGGGGTGAAGTATTATAATGGGTTTGTGACTGTCAGTCAGATTATATAAGTGTGTGTTAAGTGTGTTCGGTGTAAACACTTACGTTATGTTGGTTAGTGAGATATGTGATTGGGAATTAACGTTAACGCTATTATTATGTACTTAACTATTTTAGTTGACTAACTTGTGGACTAAAGCAACTCTTTAAGTAATTGGGTGATCATGAAAGTAATACTATTGTTTTATATTAATACTTAATTCCTTCAGACATATTATGTTCCAATAAGTCCGAGGAGGCGGGAGCCCCGGGATCATTGCCACTGCCTCGCACTACACTCACAACAACACTGCGGCAGTTAGAATTATCGGAGGAGGCTGAGGTTGCCACCAACGGTTTTATCGTAAGCTAACTTATCGGACTTACTGAGCTCATATGACACAAAATCGCGTCATAAACTTATTGGAGAGGCATGGAGATAAGTCCATATGACGCGATCGCGTCATATGAGTTTTTGGTTATAAGTTCCATATGACGCGATCGCGTCATATATGTCGCAAGGAGTTAAGAGTTCTTTCATTTTCTTTTAATTAAGCTCACATTGCTTAACGGTGCTTAGTACGGTGATGCTATTGTCTCATATTAGTAATATCGCCTTAGACTAACATGGCTGTGTTAACTCCTTGCGACATATATGACGTGATCGCTTCATATGGAACTTATAATAAAAAACTCATATGACGGGATCGCGTCATATGGACTTATCTCCATGCCTCTCCAATAAGTGTATGCCGCGATTTTGCGTCATATAAGCTCAGTAAGTCCGATAAGTTAGCTTACGATAAAACCGTTGGTGGCAACCTCAGCCTCCTCCGATAATTCTAACGTTGTTGTGAGTGTAGTGCGAGGCAGTGGCAATGATCCTGGGGCTCCGGCCTCCTCGAACTTATTGGAACATAAAATGTCTGAAGGAGTTAATATTACTTCTAGTGATTTCCTAAGCTGAAGAAAATTCTTTTAGCTTCAAAATATTATTTTTGCTTTTCATATTATTTGAGTGAGACCTGAATCGAATCTATGAAGCGATCCTGTAACTTTATTTACTCATAATCAAACCTCAATGTTACGTGGTTAAGAAATACATTTAACTAATTATTAAATATATATCTAACTTTTGATGTGACTTTGATATTAATCCTTATGATAATAATAATATAATACTATTAACGTAAGACAAGAACCAAGAATAATTACATTAAATATATATAAAAAGGACATATAAGAAAACTAGCTATTCATTTCAAAAGGGGTAAGAGACAGAAATATTCTTACTTTAATATTTATCTTTCAAGACTTTCTATAGAATTAATAGTCCTTCTTTAGATATAACTTCTTCGGTTCATAACCATAGCCTACTAAGCTTCGGTTAAATAATAATTCTTTATAAATACTACATGACTTTAATTAGTTTCAGTATTTTTCATAATTAAAGAGTATCAGTCAATAAAGGTTACTAAGTCCTAAGATCCAAAAGGAAAGGAAGCAACAATAGGAAATAATTTATTAGATTTTACTTTTGTTTTGCCTTCAGCTGACTGATACCTTAATATATATCTCTGTGCTATCTAGATTCATCAAGTTAACCACTTAAGGATCAAGATACGTAACAGAAGAGTGGTGACCTCGCCAGGATTTGTTTCATACAGTTTCACTCAGTTTCATTACCGTTTCACTACTTAAAAATCAAATATTAATCATGCCTCAACTAATTAATGACTAAGATGCTAGAGTTTTCATAGAATCAGAACCCACAGCCCCTGATATTGACTGTCTGTCAAAATCCGAACTGAAAGTGCTTGCCTCACATCTCCAATTAACTGTCTCAAACATGTCTAAAGTAGAGGTGGCTCAGACCATAAAAACCCACCTGTTCCCTGTAGAAGGCAGGGAGGGTGACGGAGCAGTTGGTGGGATCCCGAGTAAACCTAGCCAACTTGATGAACAATTGCCACCTGGTTTGACCGGTGATCAAGTACTGGAACTAGCCAGACTAAAAATAGAACTAGCCAGAATAAATGACAGTGCAACGACCGAACAATGTGAATATCAATATCGTACGGCTCAACTAAATGTCAATACAAATGCTCCCTTAATTGCTCCCCCTCTGGGATTGACTATGACCAGTGTCATTCCACCTTTCACTGAGGATAATGTGCAGGATTTGTTTGCTTTGTTTGAGGAAGTTGCTGGAGGTATGAAGTGGACAAGAGATCAATGGCCGTTTATTTTACAAACCGTTTTGACAGGGCAGGCTCGAGCCACGTATTTGTCAGAAGTAGCAGAGGTTAGGCAGGATTATTACAATCTCAAAGAAGCTATCCTAAAAACCTATCAATTGCAGCCTGAGGCTTACAGGCAATCTTTCCGTAAAAACCAGAAGAAAGTAGAAGAAACCCATAAGGTATTTGCCAGGACCATGACTAAAACTTTCAATCATTGGGTCAAGAGTAAGAAAGTCACAAGCTACAACGATCTGAAGGAGTTGGTCCTGTTAGAAAATTTCCTATGGAAAATTGATTCTTCTGTACCCTATCATTTAAAGGGGAAAAAGGTAGATTGTCTTGCCGACGCCGCTGACATGGCTGACACATACGTGCTCAACAACAAATTTCGTGGAAAGAAGCCCTACGATAATTCTAGTTCTAATTTTAAGTATCCCAATCACAAATCTGACAGACCCAGTCACAAGCCTATAACGTCTTCCCCAGCTAGCCAAAATAGAATTGTTCCCCCAACTAAAAATGCGACTCAGGGCAATGGTAACAGAGGTGGGCCCCAAAGTAATAGTAATGCTCAAAGAGGGAACGTTCCCGTATCCCAAAAAGTATGTACTTTTTGTGGCATGAGAGGCCACCTAGCTTATCAGTGCTGGGCCAAGCAGAAAACCGAGAGATCGGGGCAGACAGTTGCCGCCGTATCTCAAATACCATGTGTGCATTTAATGCAGGGCTCCCGACAGAAGGAGTACCTAGCACCAAAAGTTCCTTTAATGCAGGACTCCCGACAGAAGGAGTACCTTGCACCAAAAGTTCCTTTAATGCAGGACTCCCAACAGAAGGAGTACCTAGCAGCTAACGTAAATCATTTAGACAGGGGTGTAGTAGCATGTGTGGTGCAACCCACTAGGGTTAAGCCAATAATAATTTCACCATCAGTGCAGGACAGTTACCGTCCCTTTATTTCATCTGGCAACGTGAGATTAAATGGTTGTATGCATGAGGTAAACATTCTGAGAGACACAGGTTCTACTAGCACCCTCATGGTGAATCCTTACACTGAGTGCCCACCTGGCGAACCAGTTGTAATGAGAGGTGCTGGAGGCAAATGTTATGCACACTTGGTAAAAGGCGAAATTGAATGTGAGTTACTACAGGGTGAGGCCACCATAGCTTTGTGTAGGTCCCAAGATATCCCTGTGCCTGGGGTAAAACTCCTTTTGGGAATGATGTAGCAGATGAGAAGGTCCGACCAGACCCCATTTTGTCACTTTCCCCTGTTAACGAGCCACTAACCGGTGAGCTCGAAAAGGAGATGCCAACTGTTTTCCCTGTGTGTGCTGTCACACGTTCAATGTCTCAAGTAGCAGTTCCCTCAGACAGAAATGTACCGAATGTAAGAGTTGATGAAAGGGATGATGAGAGTGTGAATGACGCTCCAACTGTGCCTGATGATGTGACTGAGGTGGATTTATCTGACACCTTTATGGCTCATCTTGACCCTAACAATGACCATGAAACCCCTCCAAATTGTCCTAGTGGCCTGGTAGAGCTACAGAGAGATGATAATGAATGCAAGGAGTTAGCTGCCAGGTCCATGAGTGAAGAGGAATGTGAGAAGGAGGGTGGTGAATGTTTCTACCTCAAAGGAGGAGTATTGTGGTGTAGATGGAGACAGCCACACAGACCAATCGATGACGGGGCTTGGGACGTCCATCAAGTAGTAGTCCCCAAACCTTGTCGTAGAGATATCATGGAAATGGCACATTGTATACCATTGGCAGGACACCTAGGTGTGAGAAAAACTCTAGACAGAATCAGAGCCCACTTTCACTGGCCAGGAATGCGTGCAGATGTAGTGGAGTTTTGTAGAGTGTGTAACACTTGCCAGATGACAGGAAAACCCAATCAGAAGGTGCCTGTACATCCTCTGGTGCCCTTGCCCGTTTTCGAGAATCCTTTTACTCGGGTGGTAGTGGACATTGTAGGCCCATTGCCTAAGACTTCCCAAGGTAACATTTATTTATTAACTATTATGGACATGGCAACTCGCTACCCAGAGGCTATACCCTTAAGGACTACCTCTGCTCCAACTGTCATCAAGGAACTGCTCAAATTCTTCACCAGAATGGGTTTCCACCATGAGGTGCAAAGTGATCAAGGAACTAATTTTACCTCTAACATTTTTCAGCAGTCCCTGAAGGAGTTGGGTATCGAGCATGTTAAGTCTAGCACCTACCACCCAGAGAGTCGAGGGGTTCTCGAACGATATCATCAGACATTAAAGGGAATGTTACGTAAATATTGTACAGAGACCGGAGTTGAGTGGGATAAGGGGGTACCTTTTCTTTTATTTGCTACTCGTGAGGTTCCAACTGAATCCCTGGGTTTTTCCCCTAATGAGCTAGTTTTCGGTCACCAGGTAAGAGGTCCTTTGCAACTATTGCAGGATAGCCTAGTTGGCCAGGAGGGGAACCAAAACCTCCTCAAGTATGTTTCAGATTTCAAAACCCGGCTGAGATCCTCATGTGAGTTTGCCGCTCAAAACTTGACAGTGGCTAAAAGCTCCATGAAGAAATGGTATGCCAGAAAAGCCTGTGAGAGGGAGTTTCAGCCCGGTGATGAGGTTTTGGTCCTGCTCCCCCTTTTTGGCCAACCTTTATCTGCCAAGTTCAGGGGCCCATATAATATCATTCGGAGGGTGAGCATTACCGATTATCTAGTAACTACCCCAGACAGGAGAAAGCCCAAGCAAGTATTCCATATAAATATGTTGAAACCCTACCATAGATCCCCTGATTCCTCTCCTCCAGATTCTCCCACTGTGGCAGTGAATGTCAGGACCTGTGGACAGCCTGGTGCGGACAAAGTCTTCAGTTCTCTTACTGACCCGCAACAGACTGTTCCAGAGCCTGAAGGTATCCATGCAGACTTTGACTTGTCGTGTAGCCTATCCAACTTTCAGTATAATTCAGTAGCTTGGGGGGAATTACCATCTAAACTATGTCATCTTCCCTCTTATCAAGCGAACCAACTAATCTCTGTTTTATCTCAGTCTCCCAGTGTGTTCCGTGTTACTCCAGGGCTCACTTCTTTGGCCTTGCACGACATCGACGTAGGGGATGCAACTCCCATTAAACTATCCCCCTACCATGTCTCTCCACAACGCAGGAGTATACTGCAGGTCGAGCTTGACTTAATGTTTTCAAACCAGCTGATCACAAGGGCCTTAAGCCAGTGGAGTAGTCCGGTCATACTTGTGCCAAAGGCAGACGGGAGCCATAGGTTATGTATGGACATTAGGCAAGTTAATGCTGTCACAAAGAACGATACCTACCCACTGCCACGGATCAAAGATTACATTTACCGGGTTGGCCTCATACAGCAGTAAGATAAACTTAATGAGAGGATTTTGGCAATTAGCTCTCCCTTGTAGCGAGGTAAATATCAATGATTTAGTCGTGCGCTGTCAAGCCTTCAGGTGTGAGATGCCTTGCAGTTCGAATAACGCTCCAGCTACGTTCCGGCTATGTTCTGATGTGGTACCTGGAGACGTTGCCTACTTTGGGTGATATCCTTATTATATCCTCATTATAATCTTGCTGTTGCCAATCTGGTGGTGAATCTATTTATGTATTATGTTTCATATTATGTACTATACTCCTTAAACTCTTTTCTAGGGGGGAGGTCTGACATACGAAGCCCTGTATGTTAATTTAAGAGTTAGAATTAGAGTTAAAGGAGTGTCAAACTACCCAAGCGGCGAAGCAGACTAGCGAGCGAACTAGCGAGTGGGAAACCAGCTCGCCCGCATACCAGCAAACAAGCCTTCACACCTGCGTGCGTCATAGGGGACCCTGCAAAATACTTTGATGACCCGACGCTATGACGTATGATCGACGCCAGGAGACCCCATTGGACGACGCACCTGCTATGCAACTCGAGGAGCTATGATAGGGGCGCGCACCATCACTCGCCTCCTGATTCGTTCCTACACCATCATTGTTTAGTATATAAGACCCGAGTAGTGGGCATTCAAATCAGTCTCATTTGGAGTTGGGGAAGGTGAACTTGCAGCTGGAGGAAGACGGGGTGAAGTATTATAATGGGTTTGTGACTGTCAGTCAGATTATATAAGTGTGTGTTAAGTGTGTTCGGTGTAAACACTTACGTTATGTTGGTTAGTGAGATATGTGATTGGGAATTAACGTTAACGCTATTATTATGTACTTAACTATTTTAGTTGACTAACTTGTGGACTAAAGCAACTCTTTAAGTAATTGGGTTATGATGAAAGTAATATTATTGTTTTATATTAATACTTACGAGTTCTTTCATTTTCTTTTAATTAAGCATACATTGCTTAACGGTGCTTAGTACGGTGATGCTATTGTCTCATATTAGTAATATCGCCTAAGACTAACATGGCTGTGTTAATATTACTTCTAGTGATTTCCTAAGCTGAAGACAATTCTTTTAGCTTCAAAA
Organism: Lithodes maja; assembly: GCA_037953745.1. Classification (NCBI taxonomy): domain Eukaryota; kingdom Metazoa; phylum Arthropoda; class Malacostraca; order Decapoda; family Lithodidae; genus Lithodes; species Lithodes maja. Next base: position 17,033 of record JBAKBP010005761.1, on the reverse strand, counting down.
TATTATTTTTGCTTTTCATATTATTTGAGTGAGACCTGAATCGAATCTATGAAGCGATCCTGTAACTTTATTTACTCATAATCAAACCTCAATGTTACGTGGTTAAGAAATACATTTAACTAATTATTAAATATATATCTAACTTTTTATGTGACTTTGATATTAATCCTGATGATAATAATAATATAATACTATTAACGTAAGACAAGTACCAAGAATAATTACATTAAATATAAATAAAAGGACATATAAGAAAACTAGCTATTCATTTCAAAAGGGGTAAGAGACAGAAATATTCTTACTTTAATATTTATCTTTCAAGACTTTTTATAGAATTAATAGTCCTTCTTTAGATATAACTTCTTCGGTTCATAACCATAGCCTACTAAGCTTCGGTTAAATAAATATTCTTTATAAATACTAGATGACTTTAATTAGTTTCAGTATTTTTCATAATTAAAGAGTATCAGTCAATAAAGGATACTAAGTCCTAAGATCCAAAAGGAAAGGAAGCAACAACAGGAAATAATTTTATTAGATTTTACTTTTGTTTTGCCTTCAGCGGACTGATACCTTAATATATATCTCTGTGCTATCTAGATTCATCAAGTTAACCACTTGAGGATCAAGATACGTAACAATAGCCTAAAACAAATACAAAAATAAGTATATAATATAATAATTGTAATGAGATAAAAAAAACATGTAACCAACGTACCTCTCAACTTTGCTAACTATCCCTGATGTTGATGGAGCGGCAGTAACATTTGTCTGTGTCTGGTCAAGCTGGTTGGCACCTTCGAGTTCCTGTCCCTGAACTTCCTTCTCATTTTCAATAGGCCTAACATCTGGGGCTTTGTCTGATTCTTTACCTTCTTTCGTCTTTTTAGTAAAAAATCCTGTGATACTCTGCTGTGATTTTGAACGCTTCATGATTGTCCTGTAGGCTGTAACAATAGGTAACTATAGCCTATGCAAGAAACGTCTCATTAGCACGAAGAGGAAAGTATTGTCACTCAGATGGCAGAACAGAACACTCCCTGATTGAGCTCTGCCAGAACACAACTGGAGGCTGGCTTACTCGATCGGCACTCCTATAGCTGCAACATGATCGATTCTCGTTCGTTTTGTACCAGATTTCCCCCCCCCCCCCCCCCCCCCATTCAAACACTCGATTTCACATTACATCGGAAGGGGCTTTTGGGCCATGTACGTGTGTGTGTGTGTGTGTGTGTGTTTTTTTTTTTTTTTGGGGGGGGGGGTTACATCTGTTAGACTGAATGATATATCCATGCAGTATTTCTTTAGTAAGATAGACACAGTAAAATAGTTTCCTTTTTTCCAAAATGATGCTATAGCAAAAATACCAGTTTTGTTCAATTACATGGGGTTAATGGACTTTATCATTCTTGAGCTGTCCTTTCATATATTATTAATATATGTAGTTAGCTTCAAACAACCTCGTTAGGATCAGCGGATGTTGTTTCCTTTCCTTCGTACATACATAATGTCGTATTAATAGGCGTTATGAAATATTTATCTAGACAAAGTTTATAACCAACTCTTAGAAGTCTGATGAGTTATTTCATAACGAAGTTTGGACTTGTGGGGGATGGGGGGGCAAGCCAGACCTTGGGGGGGGGGGGGGGGGGCAAGTGCGCCCCCCCCCCCCAAAAAAAAAAAAAATTACGCCCCTGAGAGTGACACGCCGTGGTCCCGAGCATTTAGAGGGGTTGTCAGGGGAATGTAGGGCGGGTGTAGGGGAATTTATGGTCCCCCATCCCCCTGGGAACTCCGAGGCTTGCCTTGCATTCATCAGATAATTTATTTTGTTTTGTAGAAGAAGGAAGTTTGGTGTGCATGTTAAGTATAGTGAAGTAGATAGGAGGAGGAGGTGTTAGTGAGAGCGGGCTGGACTAATCTCAGCGTAAGTGAGACATAAAGAGAAACAGTAAGAGGGGCCAAGCAAATGAAGTGAGTTCCAGCGACTCCTTACTAAATGCCTATAGCCTCTCCTGGATATAGCTCTGTTCGATAGGTGCCTACAATCTACCCACACTCCCCCTATTAGTTGCCTTGTACTACTCGCAGTAGGATGCGTGGGGCATATTATTTTTGTCCTCCACCATAAGATGAAGGCCCCCTTACCCCCTGGGGGGAGGGGGGAGGGGGTAATTATATAACAAATCCATCCGTCATTATGGTAGAGTGGCCCAAATAAGTTCAGAAAAACTCTGATTTTGGGTTCCTTACTGCAAATTTCCATTGTGGTGTCCAGTCGTCCAGATCTACTGTAGTCTATGCCTGGAGATAATTGGGACTGAGTTTACAGTCATTGATCACTGTCCCAAGTTTATCTTAAAGTAACGTACCTTCTACAGTATTTGTATATTACAGTATATTCCAAGAGGTTCATTAGCCCCCAAAACTAAAAACTAGATTAACAGAGTAATACAAACGTGTAAGAATGTGTGGGAGAGAGAGAGAGAAGGGGGGGGGGGGGGGGGGAAGGGGGGCGGTGGAATCGGCTTCAAACAACATTATTTTTAAACAGTGGTCAGGCGTGTCTCTCCCTCACCCATACACTGACACAGCTGCTAGTAGTGGGCCTTTATAGGACACCTGGCACTCTTATTTAGAACTCTTACTTCGTACTTTTATTTGACACTCGTATTTGGTACTCTTAAATGGCACTTATAATTATCACTCCCACTCTTCTCTGTTATTCTCACCTGGAACTAGTATAAGGCACTCTCACTTCACAGTCTTGATTTGACAGAGAGGACATTGTATGATATATTTAGGTTGGTGTATATATGTGGAATGTTGTGCTTGACATTACATTTTACATGATGTATATGTATGAATCCTATTTAGTCGTGTGTTCCCCATTGTTCCCTTTATCCAACTTAAATATGTGTACAGTATGTATGTATGTATACAGTATACCTAGGCACAAAATACCATTCTTGGGCTGGCCGACTCTAGACGAGCCAAAACATAACCAACGTTAAAAGTTCCAATTCTTAAGGTTTGGGCCCACTTTCGTGTTCCCATGCCACTTTATCTGTCTCTTATAGTATGTACCCTTTACAAGGGGAGGAGAATCCCTAGCCTCCCGCCCCTGAGGTAGGAAAAGTAGTACAGGAAAAAGAAACTGACATAAACGGCTAGGTTGGGTAAAGGATGCCAAACCTCACTATGGACAGGACCAGCTTTCACACAAGTACGAGGTCAGTAAATACTTAATATGACGCAAAACAAGCCATCCCAATATGTAAAGCAGTTTTTCTTACTGGAATCTGCAAAATCAAATGACCAATGGGAGGAACATGGTGCCCACAAGTATCCGAACTATATCTAGATGATATACAGTATATCTAGGATGATATACAGTATATGGCCAGAAAACTTTAACTGAATTGGCATACTAATTTCACGTTTTACATAAATATTTATCCTGGAATATGGTGAGAGAAATGATACCTTGGACCAACACACACATGATATATCTGACACATCATAAGAAAACCAATAAACTATATCTTCATGTTTTCTAGGACCAATGTATTTTACTGGACTTCACTTCCGTCCGCTACCACGTGTCCTCAGGTAATAATCGGAGTGTTTATTTGTATATTATTACGTTAGATATAATTATGCTAATATGTGATCCCAATATATATATATATATATACCGGTACATATATATATATATATATATATATATATATATATATATATATATATATATATATATATATACAGTATATACAGTCTATAATAGCAGTCTACACAATACATGGAACACATTTGGTAGTCAAGGTCCTCTTAAATGTCCAAAGAGAGTTAACCCCCGACAATGTACAATATGTAACTTGTTCAAAACTATATTGGGTCGCACTTATGACGTTTAACAAAATATAGTTTTGTATCTTACACATATTATATGAAGTATAGTACTAGGCCTCATGCAGAATAGGCAGTGGAGTATTTTGTTCAGTTTTATGTTAATATTATTTTTGTTTACATAGTGATCTTTATATTAACTGTCCATTCATATACTAGAGGAAACCATACATTAAAGTAAAAATATTTCTATTTCAAAGAGTTTGGTCCACTGGGCCAGTAGTTTGGTGTTTAGGCAGAGAGTGTTTGGGTGTTTGTTAATAATTAATAGTGTATACCCAGGAGAGGATGGACAGTTGTACCAGGAATGTGTGGGTGTTTGTTAATGTATAGTGTATACCCAGGAAGGATGATAGTTGTACCAGGAATGTGTGGGTGTTTGTTAATGTATAGTGTATACCCAGGGAAGGATGGACAGTTGTACCAGGAATGTGTGGGTGTTTGTTAATGTATAGTGCATACCCAGGGGAGGATGGACAGTTGTACCAGGAATGTGTGGGTGTTTATTAATGTATAGTGTATACCCAGGGAAGGATGGACAGTTGTACCAGGAATGTGTGGGTGGGTGTTAATGTATAGTGTATACCCAGGGAAGGATGGACAGTTGTACCAGGAATGTGTGGGTGTTTGTTAATGTATAGTGTATACCCAGGGAAGGATGACAGTTGTACCAGGAATGTGTGGGTGTTTGTTAATGTATAGTGTATACCCAGGGGAGGATGGACAGTTGTACCAGGAATGTGTGGGTGTTTGTTAATGTATAGTGTATACCCAGGGAAGGATGGACAGTTGTACCAGGAATGTGTGGGTGTTTGTTAATGTATAGTGTATACCCAGGGTAGGATGGACAGTTGTATCAGGAATGTGTGGGTGTTTGTTAATGTATAGTGTATACCCAAGGTAGGATGGACAGTTGTACCAGGAATGTGTGGGTGTTTGTTAATGTATAGTGTATACCCAGGGAAGGATGGATAGTTGTACCAGGAATGTGTGGGTGGGTGTTAATGTATAGTGTATACCCAGGGTAGGATAGACAGTTGTACCAGGAATGTGTGGGTGTTTGTTAATGTATAGTGTATACCCAGGGTAGGATGGACAGTTGTACCTGGAATGTTTGGGTGTTTGTTAATGTATAGTGTATACCCAGGGAAGGATGGACAGTTTGTACCAGGAATGTGTGGGTGGGTGTTAATGTATAGTGTATACCCAGGGGAGGATGGACAGTTGTACCAGGATGTGTGGGTGGGTGTTAATGTATAGTGTATACCCAGGGGAGGATGGACAGTTGCACCAGGAATGTGTGGGTGGGTGTTAATGTATAGTGTATACCCAGGGGAGGATGGACAGTTGTACCGGTATGTGTGGTGTTTGTTAATGTATAGTGTATAACCAGGGGAGGATGGACATTTGACAGTTGTACCAGGAATGTGTGGGTGTTTGTTAATGTATAGTGTATACCCAGGGGAGGATGGACAGTTGTACCAGGAATGTGTGGGTGGGTGTTAATGTATAGTGTATACCCAGGGAAGGATGGACAGTTGTACCAGGAATGTGTGGGTGTTTGTTAATGTATAGTGTATACCCAGGGGAGGATGACAGTTGCACCAGGAATGTGTGGGTGGGTGTTAATGTATAGTGTATACCCAGGGGAGGATGGACAGTTGTACCAGGAATGTGTGGGTGGGTGTTATGTATAGTGTATACCCAGGGAAGGATGGACAGTTGTACCAGGAATGTGTGGGTGTTGTTAATGTATAGTGTATACCCAGGGGAGGATGGACAGTTGCACCAGGAATGTGTGGGTGGGTGTTAATGTATAGTGGTATACCCAGGGGAGGATGGACAGTTGCACCAGGAATGTGTGGGTGGGTGTTAATGTATAGTGTATACCCAGGGGAGGATGGACAGTTGTACCAGGAATGTGTGGGTGTTTGTTAATGTATAGTGTATACCCAGGGGAGGATGGTCAGTTGTACCAGGAATGTGTGGGTGTTTGTTAATGTATAGTGTATACCCAGGGGAGGATGGACAGTTGTACCGGGAATGTGTGGGTGTTTGTTAATGTATAGTGCATACCCAGGGGAGGATGGACAGTTGTACCAGGAATGTGTGGGTGGGTGTTAATGTATAGTGTATACCCAGGGGAGGATGGACAGTTGTACCAGGAATGTGCAGGTGTTTGTTAATGTACAGTATAGTGTATATTCAGAAGAGGATAACAAGTTGTACCAGGAATGTGTGGGTAGGTGTGCGTCTTTGCTAAAACAAATACATCTACTACATCTACTACTACTTCTACTGTCACACTTTATATAACATATATTTCAAATGTCTATGTAATGTATATAAGTTTATGTATATTATTATTGTTTTTTCTTTTTTTTTCTATGTGATTGAGGGAGGCAAAAGGCATAGCTGCCTATAGCGAGTGCCTCCCCCATAGTTGAAAGAGTGACAGGGCCAAAATCAAGGGACGTTCGAGCCAAAATGACTGGACACACAGAGTTTAAAGCAATTTAAGTACTAGGAAGAGGGAAAGACTGATTCTGGGAGAGAGTTCCAGAGCTCAGCTGTTGAGTTGAAGAAAGTTTGAGAGTAACGTTTCACTCTTGGGTTGGAGAGTTGCACAGAGTAGGGGTGGGATTGAGTTGCAAGACGGGTACCACGTGCCCTACGTAAAGGAGGTGGTATGCACTGGGATAACTCTAAGGAAAACTGATTATTATAGTAGCGATAGAATAGCGAGAGAGATGCAACATTGCGGCGGAGAGAGAGAGACTGCAGAGAGTTGGTGAATGGACGGGAGTTAATGATACGAAAGGCCTTCCTTTCAACTTTGTCTAGGAGAGCGGTGTGAGAGGAACCTCCCCACACATGTGAACAATACTCAATACAAGGGCGCACTATGCCCCTGTACAGAGCAAGAAGCTGTGCAGGGGAAAAGAACCCCCTAAGGCGGTTGAGCACACCAAGCTTCTGGCAGGCTGCCTTAGCAAGACTGGTAATGTGGTCCTTCCAAATGAGAGCAGAAGAAAAAGAGACACCAAGAATATTGAGAGAAGATGAAGGGTTGATTTTTGTATTGTTGAAGAATAAGGGATAGTCCGCTGGGTGATCCTGACGGGTAGATAGATGGAGAAATTGGGTTTTGGAAGCATTAAAGTTAACAAGGTTTTCTCTGCCCCAATTGGAAATAGTATTTAGATCAGAATTTAAGAGTTCTATGGCTTCATTACGTTTGTCGTTGAGGAATTGCTGGCTGGGGCGTTCTGAAAAACTAATGGAGTAGTGTAAGGTTGAGTCATCTGCGTATGAATGGATGGGAATTAAGGTACAGTTAAGGAGATCATTTATAAAAATTAGAAAGAGAATAGGAGATAGGACAGAGCCCTGAGGAACACCGGAGTTTATAGGGTGAGGAAGTGAACAATGGCCGTCCTCAACCGCGACTATGGAACGGCCGGAAAGGAAATTAGAGACAAAGGCACAGATGGAGGGATAGGAACCGAAGGAGGGTAGTTTAGAAATTAAAGATTTATGCCAGACTCTATCGAAGGCTTTCGATATGTCTAGTGCAATACAAAAAGTCTCACCGAAGTCCCAAAAGGAGGATGACCAAGAGTTAGTGTGACGCCTCCCGGCGCTGGCAGAATGGTTGCGTGGGGCATTGCAGCTCGCTAGCGCTCGCCAGGATGGGGGGATAGGCTACAGTTGTCCTAGAATGATCTGCTTTATTTTATTAGTGTCGTGTTGCCACAGACAGTATAGACATGGTCTTTGTTTTGGTCTGTGACCGAGCCTTATATTTTATATTCGCTATAATATAAATGTTGCTTGTGTGGGAGGCGAGCGAGAGAGGGTGAGGGGGTACACCCGGCAGCGAGGTGAGCTATGACGCGGCTCGCTTGGGCGCTGACAGCGTTGGCGGCCGGGTGGTTAACTAGTCCCTGCCCATTGCGGCCTCGTGTTTTTTACCAGCTCAGAGCTTGCCTGACACGCGTATCGTCTACATCCTTTGCAATTCTGTCCCCCCATACTCGCCACTTTGCATACTATTTCTCTCTCTCGACTTCTCCTTTCTCATTCTCTAATCTTTATTAAACTCAACATCCCTTCTGGTTTCAGCATAGACGTTCACCGTCGGCCAGTCGTATTGTACGCGAAGCTCTCAGATATTTCCATGTATTAGGTTAAGGAGGTATTATGCTTTATTGAGGTTGGAGAGACGGACTTTTCCGTGTGTGTCCTCTCTCGGGAAGGTTGTAGACCAGTATATGTCTCCCTGGCAAGGTGTTGAGTGATTCTGCTTGGTTATTTAAAGCTAGACTAGGGGTAAGGTTACTGTGTCGTTGTCTCCGATGTGTGCAGTGTTAGCTATGCCCTGCACGACATCGACAGGTACTGTGGGAGCCTAAGTTGTCTTCGGGTGGGTTTACTTTGCGAGCACAGCGCTGTGGTGTGAGAGGGCCATAGCCTATCCCTCACAACATAGTGCTGCCTCTTTGTGTTGACTTCTGAGGGATCGCCAGGATAGAACTAGGTACTAGAGACCTAGATTTATCAAGAGAGCATCCCCGTCATATAACGTAATCTTCATTATACCACCTTCGAACAACGTTAGGCTACGAGCCGCATGCTCGCCCATTGTTGCCCTGCCTTGATACCCCAGCTAGACGTTATTAACTGAGCAGACACTGGTTAGAGATAAGCCCCCATTATTATATGTATGCAACATTATTATTCACTGCACTTTTGAGCCGAGGTTGTTGTTGAGTTGCACAACCCTAGTAGGCTGTTGCGTTGTGTCACGAAGCATTTCTTTAGTTGTCGAGCATTACTACCTTTGCGCAGTCTTTATTATTCGCCTTCCTATTATTACTATATGTCCTAGTATTTATTGTGACCCGTATTTTGCATTATACTTGTTCAAGATTCTTTACGAACATCTTCCCAGCATCAGACTTATTTCAGAAGTTTCCAGTTGATGTTGCAGGACTAGCATTGCACTTTCTTTAATACAGGAGTGCCAGTTATTTGAGTATCTACCGTAACGTTAATTAATCACGTTAACTATCTTTTCTTTGTGTAACCTAATCGAGTAATCTTTTACTGTTTGAGAATAGGCTGTTTCATCGAGCGTCAGCCTAGTGTGTGTGCACCAGTTACCGAGTCATAGGATACCTCGTTGTCCAGGCACGACTCAGGGCGGTAATGGTGTTTTGTTTTCCAGTGTTTAAGGCAGGGGTTGGATCTAGTGTTACCGTTGTTGCATTTTGCCATTATCTAGTCCAATGTTGAAGAGCCCTGTGTCTTTGAGAACCTGGATCGTAACATTAGTAAGATATGAAAGAAGATCACCAGTAGAGCGACCCTTTTAACCCTTCTGGCCCGGTTGTCATTTTAAAATGACACCACGAATGAAGGGCAGGTGCCCGGTTGTCATTTTAAAATCTGTAAGCTTGAAAGCCTATTCAGCTTGGTCTGAACGCCGTGCGTCCGACGCATGTAAACAAAGCCGATCGTTACGTCACCGCACCTCCGAAAACAAGAAAGAGAAGACTCGTTTGTTATTGTATGTCTGTATGTGGTTGTTTCAGTAGTGAAAAGATCGTCATATTGCTAACATCGCCTGCAAGTGCTCTCCACTGAAATCGTCATCACAACTGAACCAGTTGACATAGAGAGCTCTACTCAACGCCAGTCTACAGATTGGAAACCGCACTACATTTATAGACACGTGGGAAATTTCTAGCAGTTAAACTAAACAAAAATACGGTAGCCTAGGCCTAGACGTTTTTCGGCCAGATCGCCCTGGTAGCTCACACTGTCATTTTGAGAGCCTGCCCGGGCCAGGAGGGTTAAGGAAGTCATACTGGCGATCTGAGAGCAGATTATGAGAAGAGAAATGCTTAAGAAATTTGGAAGCAAGAATAGTTTCAAAAACTTTAGAAAGACAAGAGATGAGAGCAATTGGACGATAGTTGGAGGGTTGAGAGCGGTCACCCTTCTTTGGGATAGGTTGAATGTGAGCAAACTTCCAGCATGAAGGGAAGACGTTAGAGGATAGAGAGAGACGAAAGAGTTTGCCTAGGCAGGGAGTCAGCACGGAAGCACAGTTTTTGAGAACAACAGGAGGAACACCGTCCGGACCGTATGCCTTATTAGTGTTAAGCCCAGAGAGGGTAGAAAGTACATCTTTAGAAGAGATTAGGATATTAGGCATAAGTAAGAGAGAGGAGGGCGGAGAGGGAGGAATAGCACTGGAATCATCCAAGGTGGAGTTTCTAGCAAAAGTTTGAGCGAAGAGTTTAGCTTTGTCAGAGGAAGAAGTGATGGTTGTGCCATCAGAGTGGGAAAGGGGAGGGAAAGACGAGGAAGAGAAATTGTTACGAAATATAGTTATTGAAATGACTACTACTACTACTATTACTACTATTTCTACAAATACTACCACTGCTGCTGCTGCTGCTACTACTACTATTACTACTACTACGTATAATTATTAAAAATGCCAAGGTATTAAGAGAAAAAGTTGGCTCAGATCACTTCCCTTTATCCTTCATTATGGTATTCAATATATATAGCAGTAGCTTACTTCAAGGTTAATAACACAGAATGATAATGGTGAACACGATATGTGTTGTAATGAGGGCAATAACAGTAATGCTGATAGGTATAATAATTATAGTGATCAGTCTAAATATTTAAATTATAACAAATTAACTGATAACAATATAAACAATATAGTAAGTACTGTAGGTGATGTTTTAGGAAACTTGTACAACCATACAATTAATTTATGCACTCAGCCTGGATGTAGAGATTGTTCTCATGTTGATATGATTGATAAGCAGTAAACGGTATATGGAAATCAAAGCAGCAACGTACTTGACATTGGGAACAGGAAGTGTGATGCAAATAACACGACCATAACCCTGAAATAGGTCCAACTGATTGTCCAAAAAACTTAAACTTAGACTGTCCATGTCCATGGATTGAAAGTATGGACACAAACATGAAATTCATTAATTTTAAGTAGATCTCACAAATACACGCAAGCTACTACTTGTTTTTATACTCTCAGTGGGACTCGGACCACCGAAAGTCAGAACGATTGTCCATGACTTAACCAATTTATATGAAGGAGAAGGGAAATCCTACTTGGAAAATGTATTTCAATTCATACACAAGTTGTAGGACCATGTACTTATAGGGACGTTGCCCTAATATATTAATGAACAAAAGAAATATAAGAAGGTAGTTGCATATTTGATATATATCGGCAAGTTATCAGATCATACTGTAATTAAACCATATAGATTCCTGAAGCAAGTAGGAAGCAGGTTACATGAAAAGGAACAGAAGGAGAAGTTGAAGGGAAAGTTGGTGGCAGGGAAAATAGTTTGGTAAAAGTTAGCCGAGACACATCAAATAGAAGGAGAGGGGTGGACCTGGAAGAAATGTGGTATTCAAAGGAGAGTGAGAGAGAGTTACAAGGAATAGTTAGTAGAGACCTTGCGGTCCATTCCGAGGAGATACTCGAAGTGGAAGGAGAGAGACTGTTTAGTGTGTTTACAGTGTGCAAAATACTATCTACTCTCTTCTTGAATTGCTCTACTGAAGAACTATTTACACATTCGGAGGGAAGTTTGTTCCAGGTAGAACAGATCTTATATGTGGAAAAGTTTCCACAGATACTAGTGCTGAACCTTTTCAATTCTAATTTCCAGCCATGGTTGCGTGTTGTATTCATATTGAGGCTAAACATTTTGCTATAATCCATAATGTCAAACCCTTCAAGTATTTTAAAAACTTCAATGAGCTGACATCATAGTCTGCGTGTCTCCAATGGGAAGAGATCAAGAGCTCTCAACTGGTCCTCATAGCTCATTTTTCTAAGCGATGGAATAAGTTTTATAGCCCTAGCTTGTACTCTTTCCAGTTGCTCTATATCTTTCCTGAGTGCTGGAGACCAGAATTGAACAGCATACTCCAGGAGAGGCCGTATTAGAGCGTTGTAAAGTGTGAGGACTATTTCCTTATTTCTATACTTAAAATGCCTATCACTCTACGCCATAGGTGCAGTCCTAGCACAAGTGCAGGACGGGAAAGAACACATAATAGCCTGCAACAGCTCAACTCTAAATAATACCCAAGAAAATTACGCAGCTACAAAAAGAGAACATCCCTGTGTCATTTGGGCCTCGAACCACTTCCGGTCGTTCCTCATTGGCACGAAAGTGGACATCATCACCGATCACCAATCTCTACAATGGCTACGTCAGTCGGAAACCAATTCAGCCATCCTAGTACGATGGCGAGAGACGCTCAAAGACAACGAATTTGAAATTCATTTCCGGCCAGGTAAATTGCCTACCAACGCCGATGCCCTCTCCCGCCTACCCGTACCAAATGCCACACCATCTACCTTGGCTGCCCTGACGACCTCAACACCAGTCACTCAAACACACAAAACACCACAAGATGCCGAGCCAATCTTAATACAAGCTTGGCGAATGAAGATCAAACCCAAGTTGATACCTAAGGACATTTTGATCACCTCCATCAGGTCGGTGATCAATTATACACCGAGTCCGGTCACATCGCCGTCGACTCCCCCACCGCCCAGGACCTCATGATCATTATCCACGAAAGCAACAGAATACATTTGGGTCAAACAAAAATGTTAAAAACCTTCCAGCAAATGTATAGGACAAATAACCCATCGACCATCGCCAAACGAGTCACAGAAGCCTGCAAACCCTGTACCTTAGGCAAAGATAGAGGTAAAACACCTGGACCAGCCGGAAAGATTTCAGCCAACAAACCTTGGGAAACCCTCTCCTTCGACGTGATGGGCCCCTTTCCTGCAAGGAACGGAAAACGTTTTATAGTCACATTGGTTGACATATATTCAAGATGCCTAATAGCTTGCCCAATAAAAGAGCATAACACCCTCACCGTAGCAGAAGTCCTCACCACTTAAATTTTCCCAAATTTCGGCTTACCCATTACCTTACTATCCGACAACGCCCCAGAGTTCTCAGGTCAAGTATGGAAAGCATTTTCCCAAAAATGTGGCATAAAGATCGCACGTTGATCACCATACTGGCCACAAGGTAACGCCATTTGTGAACGCAGTCATAGGACACTTAATAACAAACTGCGAACGCGCCTCATAGCCCTCAACACCAACGACTGGCCCGCACAAAGAAAGATGATACAATGGGGTATTAACTCATGCCCTAGAGAGAGGATGGCATCACGCCCCATTTACGCCTGTACGGCGTCACCCCCCTACTACTTCCATTCCACCACCTCGCCCAACCCTCCACCTCACCAATAAACATAGACCCCCTACAACACCTAAAAAAAAACCTACACACAGCACAAGTGTGTCAAGACATACAACACAGGATCAAACACGTGACCAGCCAACATCTGCCTCACCTAAACCAGCAAACCCTACAACGACAAACCCCACAAAGATACCAACATCTTTTCCGAAAGCAGAATTCAGCCACTCCGAACAAGACTCTCAACCTCCAACCTCACCTCCCCCGGCATCACGCTCACCCCACTCAATCCCATCCACCAACAAACCCAAGTCAACATCAGCAAGAAAAAAACATTCAATCAAACTGCATTTTCATACACATTACAAACTACGCCCTCGCTCACCCCACACACCTACCCATCGACACAAAAAACAAAAACAACAACAGACAACTCAAACCACCCCTAGTACGTCCACAAAAATTACAACAGACAAACCTCAAACCATGCGACCTTCAACCTCTCCACCCACTTCCTCACCACCTTCACCTAAACAAAAACACAGAATCCCCTAAACCACCCCGTCTCCACGCACAACAACCCCAAACTCACACACCTCAAACAAATCAACAATGTCCTCATCCCCACCTCCGACACCACCAACTCATGTCCTACCCCAACCTCTCCCCTACCAACCCCACCACTCTACAAAAATGCCAACCCCATGACCATTCTCAACTTTAAAATCTACCGTCCACTTCACAAAATCCTCAAACCGCACCCTCAGCCTCTCCTACAAACTCCCAAGATCAAACCCCAGCTCCCACCAACACCCCTCGCCTGGCCCCCCTCACCCTTCTACCATACCCTCACCCAACAGAAACGTACCACAAAAATCATCCATTTCTCCACAAACCACTTTATACCCTAACCTCACCAGCCAACCCATCACCCCCAACCTCAAACCCCACCGTCATCCACACCCTCTGATACCAGTCCAATTCCACCACCCAGACCCAACTTTTGCAACAAGATCAGCCCGGTTATCAAAACCCCCCGTCCGGTCCGATTCTTTCCAATGTTGACACGCAAACCTCACCTAACCTCTTACCACCACATCACACACCAAACAAACCACACAATACCCACACACACATCAACAACACTCAGAATATCATCAACCACAAACACAAACTCAGCCTTCCCACAAACAGTTTTTGACAGTTCTATAAGCCCAAGTACTTTTGTGTCCGCAGTGATAGATAAAACCCCTCAGGTAACTGACCAGGTGATCAGTTGCCCTCACACCACCAACAGCGCAACAACTACCACCTCTACCTGCACCCGCAATTATAAGCCTTTAACCGCCATGAATGCCTCCACGCCCTACATCACCAAAGTTAAATGCAGCGCCGATCAGGACAACTTCTTCAAAATTTGCTTTGTAGACGAGGCACAAACCGCAGCCATTGTCGCGGAAAAGCCCTCATTTATATCAGTCTTCACAAACCCCCAGCGTGTTCCTGACCAACGATCCGTAGACTGGTGGGCATACACCTCAACGCCCTCCCTATGTTCACCCGCCATGGGAACATCTTTTGTTTCCAGCTGGAGTCACAGGGCCATGCCTTTCATTCCCAAGAGGAAAATAAAAATAACCAGATTTGCGAACACCACCATAACAAAAAAAAGGAAGCAAGTCGAGGAAGGGGAGACCAAAGCAAACAACATCCACATTCAATCACAGCAAGGAACACGGAGAAAGAAGGAAGAAGGAATAACTCAAGCAGAAATAACAACAACGAAGGAGATAAATAAAAAGAACAAGATCACCACGATGCCCATGATACCTAAATTGCCCCTCATCACCAACAAAGAAGACCGAAATAGACACGCAAAGCAGAACCTACACACCGAGAAGGAAAACTCATCCCCAGCATAGAAAATCATCACGCAGATAAAACTATGTGTGTGAAATACAACCAGAATTAAACCCACCACATCTAGCCACCCAAATAAACCCTGTACATCACTATCTGACACCGGACGAGACGCCATAATTGCCACCATCACACCAGATATACCAACAACACCATCACCACATCACAGCAACACCACAAGGCTCCCAGAAGGAAGATAGTGTACAGTCATGGACAGAAGGACCAACATCGACGCATTAAGCAGGGACACTTTCGCCCCTCTTCCGCCAAGAAGTCGACTCACCTGCCCACAAACTTCTGAGGGGTCCTCTTAATCCCCCCAGAATACCCCCCCTGGACTTATGACCTTTTGACCCCTGCACACCTGCCCTGGAACATCTCAACCAAAGTCGTCACTACCCCGACGAAAACCTAAATACGGCCAGCAATTCTAGGGCTTCATCTAACTAACATGTTAGCAATCTATCCATATAATTACCCTCCCATTCAAGCAAAGCACTGAAACCATGGTGAATGTCTTTCAAGGTCCGAAGAGTTATTTTACCTATTGAGGAATTGCTATTATCACATGCCATGGTATAGTGGTTAATAATAAGATCCCAAGTAGGCTGCACCTTTGGTATTAGAAGCATAACCATCGGACATGTCCCCACCTTACTTCTTTTGCCAAAACTGGACTCTAAATATTTAGAAAGATACTTGCCATGGTAAAGGTCATTCGACTAGTTTAGGGCTTTGCGATATACCGTTAATACCGGTACTAGGCATATAAAGTCCTTAGTATATCTGTTCAACGCCATGGTCGAGGACACTAACACTTAAAAAGTTTAAACACCGCCCCTGAGTTCTTTGAACCTCTTATAATGGTCAGTGGCAAATCGAATGAAATTAGTAAGTTCATGATCTTACTATCTCCTCGCGTTAGCCTGATTCGTAGTCATTGTGTCATGGCACTAGAGACATCGTATTAAAGACTCCAAGTCAAGAGTACCGAAACGGAACTTCACCACCGATTAGCATAACGGTCAGGATAGACGAGTACCCGTAGCCCCAGGACATGTCCTAGTTAATTACTCGCGTTAGTTCGATGAAAGTGCCCAATGTCATGACATCAAGAAACTATCATTTAAGACCCGAAACCAGCTAATCCATCTGTATCCAAACTACTCATCCACACGGCAGGACCACCTAAACAGCCCAATAGAGAACTAGAAGACCAGCCAGCAGTTATCTCATCTCACCTCATACTCCAACTGCAAGTGTTAGTCTAGGAGTAAATGTTGAAAAATCACACACAATAATGCACCACTGAAATAAGGTGAAACTAACTAAAACGACAGTCCCCAATTTGAGACTCTAACTAAATTACACCAGTGCGACTATCAAGGTAGACCGTGCAGTTAGGGATTTCGTCACAAATATCGTTCATCAGGTTCTGAAACGTGGCAGGTGCGTTCTTAAGCCCATAAGGCATTACGTTACATTGGTAGGTCTTGCCATCTACCACAAAACCACAAACTTGCTTAGCTCGGTCCGACAGGGGTACTTGCCAGTAGCCTTTTACAAGATCAATTTTAGTAAGGTACTTTGCATTCCCTATCTTGTCCACGCTGTCGTCAACTCGAGGCAAAGGGTAAGGGTTGGTAGTGGTCAAGCCATTTAGCCTACGAAAATCTATGCAGAACCGCACCTTGCCGTCAGGTTTTGGCTGCAACGTGACGGGTAATGTCCACTTCACATAACCTTCAGTGATCATCCCTCTCTCAACCATGTACTTTAACTCCTCCCGTAAAGCTGGCAACTTTACCGGGGGCACACGGTAGGGCACTGACTTGAAGGGCACATTATCACCGACGTCCACGTCGTGCGTTACCTGAGTAGTGAGACCTGGGTGTTCGGCGAAAACAG